>BMAU01003807.1:1670000-1836384 GCA_019973935.1 Trichonephila clavipes
TCTTATATTCATATGTTTATAATTTTTAAAATTATGATTATATTTTAAACATTTTATACTTTTCTGAAGCCCCATTCCTTTATAAGTAATGTGTAAAAGATGCGAATTATTTAACTTAAATTTAAAGAAAGTATATACCTGTTTGAAAATTGTTTATATTTTCAGACCTCCAGAGAAATTTAACACCCCTGTGACCCCTTAAGAAAATTACTGATTTACTTAAATAAAAAAAACAAAATACATTGACATAATAAAAAAATAAAAGACACATTTACACTGATGTAATGCGCTTATAAATATATCAGTACTGCACAATGGATTTTATAATTAATTTAACAATACAAAGTTAAGGACAAGTTTAATAATTACCAGTGATCCTATGATCTTGTCATATACAAAATTACTTACAGAAATTAGCATTTTTTTTTGATAATTTGTACGGTTTATATATATACATATATATATATATATATATATATGTGTGTGTGTGTGTGTGTATATATGATTAATCCCTTGACTCGGCCGATTTAAAGTTACGTGATTCGCTCCCCAATGCCAACGTTTTCCAAGTAGGAGTGCGTATGTAATTGTGGGGGAAGGGAAGAAAAAGAATAAATAAGTAAATCCTCTGAAATAAGTAAATCTTTCGTAAACGCTGTCATGTCACCTTTATTGCATTCCATTGCTTTCGGAAAAATTTTACGAATAGCAGTACATAGATCGTACTTCGGAAAGACGTATATATACGTCCAGGGCTGAGCGAGACGTTTATATACGCTTTTAAGAGGTTTAAGTCGTATTGTAGCTTTAGAAACAAAGTATTGAATTCATTTTTTTGTTATTGTATGGAGAGAGGCGCGAGGAAAATTATGGTTGAATGTTGGGTCGCAAATATTGGAAGGTTGAGAAGACTGATATAGATGCAAGTTAGCTTTCATTATCTTGCAGGCTGTGATGATTTCATAAAACTTCAAAACTGTAGAAGAATGAGACAGGCTACATTTGTTTCATAAAACTAATTCTAAAATTAAATATGCTTGTAGCTACATAGGGTGTTTCGCTACCGGATCAACGATCTTGCAGAGTCGCAAACGCCGTAGTTGCGAGCTATGGTGCAAAGAAGCAGAGAAAAAGAACAGAAAGAGCAACATATTAATGGGACAGGAAACATTTTATCGAAAGGTTGTACTGCATCAGGTGTTTGTAATTATGACCAAAAGCGGTCTGGCTGACCTGACAGTGGCGCTGTACAGAATTCCTTCAGTCTGGAAGCAAGTAAGCCTTATTGCAAGAAGGTCAACTCTACCTAACACTCCAAAGGTGTGGTAGGGCATATTTGATATTCTTGCAACAAGTCCTGCGCTTACTTCTTGACGCAGTACATGTTCCTCGGTCGTTTCGCCACTTCATGTGGAGCCAGTATAACTGGGCTTGTCCACATAACGGAATTCCCGTCTGCCGACACCTCGAATTAACCTTTGTACAGCGGTGAATAGGTCATGGCCCGTTTTATTGGCTTTCCAGATCACCAAACCTATCTTGCATGGACTTCTGGGGTCCAATGAAGTGTTTGCGTACGAGACGCTCGTTCCTTCACTTGAAGAACTCATTGCTTGAATATTGTTAAATTCACTTCTAAATTTAGTGAAAAACGATACTAATAGGTAAGAAAACTAAATTTTCTCTTACCTTCAAAATTTCCGGGGATGAGCCTCTTTGCCGTATATCCTCTCTGCTGGCGACGTGAAAGAGAAAAATGCGCAATCTTCAAAAATGAAACTTGAAAATATTTTTTAGTTTTTTAATTATCGACACACACACACAAAACAAAACTATAAACTAACACTACGACATATGACAATTAAATTAAAAAATTAAAGAAAACATGTATCCCATAAAATGGGCCGCGAAGAGAGTTCTATCAGTCTGTACTCAGCAAATCCTTTAGTCCGTCTGGCTTGTTGCCAAAAAAAAAAAGTTCTTTTCAATGAATTTCTGGGAGTGGTCGTGGACGGATTGATCGGAATATGACATCCTCCCATCTTTGAGTTGTTAAGGTTGACAACTCAAAAATTTCTAAAGTTCAAGTCTCTTAGGAGGTCTTAGAGTTCGTCCTCGTCGAGAAGTAGAAATTTCTTGGTTCTTTTGATCCTTTTGAATTCGTTCACGAAAGTCACTTGCCTCAAGAAGATTGACTTCTAGAGGGTAAAGTTTCTGGATTGGTCTGATGAAGTTGCCAGAAGGTGTTTTTACCTCTACTACGCGAATTCTACCATCTTTTCCTGGAAAAGATTTTATTATCTTTGCCATTGGCCAATTGATTCTTTTAACATCATTATCTCCGATTAGCACGATATCTCCATCTTGAACCGATGCTTCTTTGCGGACCTTTGAATAGTCTTTTAGCAAACCCAAATATTCATTTCGGAATCTGTTTCTTAAGTCTTTGCGTATCTTCACTCGGTAAATAAATCTTCTTTCTAATTTCTTGGAATCTATCATATCAAAATCAGGAACTCCAATTTCGCGAATTTCTTGAAGGAACATGGCTGGAGTTAGGGCAACTAAATCTTTAGGATCTTCTGAAAGGTAAGTAATGGGTCTGGAATTAATTATGCTTTCTGCGTCACATAATAAGGTGTTTAGTTCTTCTTCATTTAAGCTTGCTTTTCCAAGAACTTTTCTAAGTACGTTCTTCAACATTCCCACTAGTCGTTCCCAAAATCCTCCCCACCAAGGGGCTGATGGAGGGCTGAATTTCCACTGAATTTTTATCTTAAGAGCGAAATCTTGAATCTTATCCCAATCAATAGAATTTAGAGCGTTGAATGTGCCGACAAAATTTTTTCCATTATCGGAATAAATCGTAGTAGGGCGACCTCTTCTCGCGATGAACCGGCGGAAAGCTAAGATGAAACTATCGGTCGACAAAGAAGTGATTAACTCCAGGTGGACTGCTCTATAGATCGCACATGTAAATAAAACAATCCAACATTTCTTGTTTTCCTTTAAAAAAAGTGGACCACATAGGTCAACTCCGCAAACTTCAAAAATAGCCGCGTCTCTCACTCGATCTTCTGGAAGAGGAATACTGACTGTTTCTAAAGGGCGAGCCGAAAACCTCTTGCAAGTTATGCAACTTCTTACTACCTGACGAATCGTTTTTCTACTCTTGATTATCCAATAACTTTCTCTGAGGTTTGACATTAACGTCTGAGTACCAGCATGCTCAAGTTCTATGTGTTTTTCCATAATCAGTTTTTTAACTAACTGATGTGTATTCGGTAGTAATATCGGATATCTGAAGGTTTCTAGGTCTTTCCTACAGGAAACTCTGGTTTCAACTCTAATCAATCCATCGTCTCCTTTCATTGTGTGCAATTTAATCTGTTTTTCTTCAGCTAAAGTCTCTAGTTGAATTTCTTTCAAAATAACTTTTTCTGCTTCATAGAGTTCAGCAACTTCTAATTTTCCTTTTTTGGGATCGATCCGATTTTTCTTCAAGTTGTTACAAAATCGTAACACGTATGCCATGATTCGAACAATTTTTCCAAAAGATGATACGTCATTGAAGAATTTAAATTTGTTTGTTTCCGAATTGGTGGCGGAAGTGACTGTCTTTCTTTTTTCAGCGTTAACGATTTCAAAGTCAGGATAAATTTCTTTGATCGGCCAGTCTTTTGGAGGACCTCTGAGCCAATCAGGGCCTTCCCACCATTTTGATTTTGCCAAACATCCACGCTGCATCCTCGAGAGGGAAGGTCTGCTGGATTTTTCGATCCCGGAACGTAGTACCAATCATCCGGATTTGAGAGGTTCCGTATTTCCTTGACTCTGTTTGATACAAAAACAGCCCAGTTCTCCGATTTCTTTATCCAATAGAGAGCGTTAGTTGAATCTGACCAATAAAAAACTGGTAAAGATGGAAGTTTTAGATCTTCTTTCACAGTACGGGCAAGCCTTGCCCCAATTGTGCAAGCAAGGAGTTCGAGTCTGGGTATTGAAATGGATTTCAGTGGAGTTACTCTAGATCGGGCTTGTACAAGTTGACATGAGGCTGAATTTTCATTTTCGCTTCTAAGAAATATACAAGTAGCATAAGCTGCTTTACTGGCGTCGCAGAACACGTGCAGACTTAAATTTTGCGAAGTCTCAGGATCTTCTATCATGCACCTTGGAACAGCAATAGCTTTCAAGCGATCGAGCTGATCTTTCCATTTTTGGAATTTTGCCAAATAGATGCCGGTAGTTCGCTATCCCACTTGACTTTGAGTGTCCAACACTCTTGCAGCATTATTTTCGGTATTAAAGTTACCGGACAAGTAAAACCAATAGGGTCAAATATCTTATGTACCAGCGATAATATTTTTCTTTTTGTTAGGATTTCATTTTTAGATTCGTGAACTTTTATGTCTACAGAGAGTAAATCTTGATCTAAGTCCCATTTTAGCCCTAAGACAGGGACGCTGCGTCTTTCTGTAGGAACGGTGTTTTCTGTTTGTGGGTCAAGATTATTATGCCCCCATCCTCTTAGTTCGAATTTACCTTCTTCCAAAATTTCTTGAGATTCAACGATCAGTTTATCCAGCTTTTCTTTACTGTTGACACTACATACTAAATTATCCACATAAAATGACTCTAAGAGGGTGTGCGCAGTTTCTTTGTAGTGGTCAGGGGCATTCTTTAAGTGAAATTCTATTGTGGCTCCTAAAAGGAATGGGCTTGAAGATATCCCAAATACTACCCCCTCAGGGGGCTCGCCTTCTTTAGGTGAGTACGGGTTTCACGCTCCCGAGGTGCCCTAGTGCTCTTTTCCTTCTCCCTAGGGGTTTACTGTCTTTGGTAAACACGGGCTTCACGACCCCGGGGAACCCTAGTGATCCTTCTCTATTTTCGGCCCTCTTTCTTGCCATTCCAATTTTCCTTTTCTTCTTTTCACGTCCAGACCACAGATCTACATTCATCAATGAACATTATTCCATCTTTGTTTTTTCTGGTAAATAATTTGATTTTTTTTTTACTACCGTATTATGGTTTACATTTTATGTTACGTTCTTTTCATTTGATTTGCTTACATTTCTTTCAATATTTTGATTTTGTTGCTTCTTTTATGTTCGATTCTTGCTTTTTTTGTGTTCCACTTCTTATCTTTATTTTTCTGCCACGAAGTCCTGTGGCAGACCAGGACTGAGTGGAATGAAGTTGTGTCTGATGGGTTTTCACTATTGGTATGATGACACAACGGACTGCTCCCTGGGAAAACTGGCACTTGGAGCGGGGTTTTGAACTTTTGAGGACCTGTGGACTAGTGAAGTGGGGTCTTGGAGGATGCGGCCATGTAGAGGGTACAGGAGAAAAGCTGAGTTTTGCGTCTCAGGCCGCCAGATAGTACAGGAGCCCGGGACAGCCTAACCAGCATGTCCTGGCTGCTCTATCAGCTGGTGTATAATCCCGCCTGTCTTGTAGTTCCAGGTGGTGCCTGGATGGGGTCCTGCATTGCAGAGCGGGGGGCTCTTCCGAGGCCACTACTGGTTGCTGACTCTAGGGCAAGCCCTGCCAAACTGGTCCTCTGAGAATCAAAAGGAATTCTCCTCCTCCTTTCCAAAAAAAAAAAATTCAAAATAAGTAAATATAAAGAAAAATTCAAAACGCATCTATTAAAACCCCCATTCTACCGTACTCAACTCATGATGATCAGGTCATTGATTCTTTACGTCCATGCCTTGATAAAGAACCCGTGTTGCCTAGATCTAACGTTAATGGAATTGCTGCTAATACCAGATTTTTAATATTGTCCTTCTCAAACAATGATATGTCGAAACAATCGCCTTTCGCTATCCACAAAGCATTAATAGGAATAGGTGGCGAACCTAACTCTGTCAAACGCTTACGATCCGGTGATTTACTCATAGAAACAAATTCTGCTCTACAGACTAAATCTTTTTTACTTGCCAAATCCTTTTAGATTCTCCAATAACCATAAGTCCGCACAAAACGCTTAATTCCTGCAGAGGTGTCATTTCAGAATCTGATCTGTTGACCACCCCAGACGCAGAAATCCTCGATGGATTTTCTGATCAGGGTGTGATCCAGGTCAGAAGAATAACAATAAAAAAAGATAATTCGGTCATTCCAACGAAACACTTGATTCTAACCTTTAATAGACCTAAACTACCCACAACAATTAAAGCCGGTTACCTAAACTGTAAAATTCGCCCTTATATACCGAATCCTCTGCGCTGCTTTAAGTGCCAGAGGTTCGGTCATTCTCAAAATTCCTGCCGCGGACAACTCACATGTTCTAGGTGTGCAGCTGTAGGGCATTCTTCTACGGATTGTACCCTAGAACCAAAATGCATTAACTGTTCACAGATTCATACCGCCGATTCCAAACTTTGTCCTAAATGGAAAACTGAAAAGGAAATTCAAGCAATTAAAACTAATAACAATATAACATATGTAGAAGCCCGAAAATTAATAGTCCCACAAACGTCTCACACTTATGCTCAAGCTGCTAAATCCTCTAATAAAACCAGTTCTACTCAAACAGATGAAATTATAACGAAAATTAAATGTCCACCTTTGAATTACTTCAACCCCTTTCATCCACGATACGAAAAAAATTTATCCATATCTACTCCTGATGTTTCTACATCATCATCTTCCACCCAAGCTCAACTCTTGCCGTCCACCTCTTCAATATCCACTAGTAACTCTGAGTCTCAACCACCTATTCCTACATGTACTGATGCTCCTTCCAAGAATATGGTCACCCCTCTTGAATCATCTTCCTCAATCATACCAACTTCCTCATCACAGTCCGTTATTCCACCACCCTCTGATTCTAATACCGTACAGGATGCCAAGAAACTCGCAAAAGCACGATCGAGGAAAAGAAAAAAAGAATTACTGAAAAAAAATGAAAGAAGCAATAATAGACATAAAAATGAATCCTCATAGACCTAAAAAACCGGCCTCTGATGAGTCTACAACGGATGAGGAAGAAATGATTGTTTACGACGTGGAAGATGAAATTGAATCCAATCCCGATTACGTGAAAGAAAATGGTAAGACCTATTACAAGGGACAATTACTTTTAACTCCAACGAAAACACAGAAAATAATTTTTTTTTTTCAATACCTGTCCAACTTGGTGGGGAATTCTCCCCACCAATCGGTATTTTTACGTCTATAAAAGTTAATAGAAATATATGTAAATTTTAAGATTTTAAATTTTTTTTTACCAGAAGTATTATAAACTTTTAAAGTTTTTAACAAATGTTTGGCGCAGTTTAGCCAAAATTGGCTCTTGCGCCAATAACCCCAAAACTCACTCACTCACTCACTCAATCCCAAATACTACTCTATTGTGTTGGTAAACAGTTATATTATTGTTTTTCCCTTTTCCCGCCAAAGAAATCTTAGAAAAGGTCTATCTCGTTCTTGTAACCCAATTTGCAAAAATGCCTTTTATATCGGCAATCACCCCAAATTTGCCGAATCGAAACCTATTTATCAAAGAAGGTATGAGTTCGATAAGATTTGGACCTTTTTCCAAACAGTCATTGATCGATGGGGAATTTTCTCTTTTGCCGACCCGTCGAAAACAGGGCGAACTTTAGTAGTTGAATTTTCTTTGAATACCGGCCTGTGCGGCAAATAGTGTTCTTCGTCTATTTCTTGATGAGATTCAACCTTTTCAATTATATCTTCATTCTCCCACTCATTAAACACTTCCTCGTAATCGCTTAATTTTCCAACCTTTTCTAATGATTTGACGCAATTCGCGAGTCTTTTTTCAGCTATCTTTCTGCAACTAGTAAGAAGGGGGTGATCTTTTATCCACGGCAAATTTACCATGTATCGGCCTTCATGATCCCTTTTAACATATTCAAGAAAATGCAATTTAGCGGCTTCTTCTAATTCCCTTTTGGACTGATTTTCCCCTAAATCTTTAATACCTATTGTGTCCAATCGCCATAATTCTGATATATCCAAATCGCTAACATGGAGAGAAAGCAATGTTTCACACCTACGAGTATTTTCCCCAGATTCTCCCATCAGCGTCCAGCCTAAACGTGTATGTATGGCGACTAGATTCTCAGTTATTTGTTTGATTTCACCCGTGAGTAATCTTCCTGCAAAGTCAGCCCCAATTAACATATGTATTTCATTCGGATCATTTTCGTACAAGCACATATTTTCATTAAAACAAATATCACTTGCCAAAATACCAGAGTTTTTAATTTTATTGATAATCTTAGGGTTACTGATTTTTGGAATAGATACACAAATTTTTTTTTGATCCATAACATCTAAATCAAAAGAGAAACTCTTATCTATATTATTCACATTTACGCGGTATTTTTTGTGATCTTCCTTTTTTCAATGCCGCCAAATAATCCATGAATAATTGTATCTTCCCCTGTACACTCTAAATTCAAGGTAACAGCCAAGAATTTACTTAGGTAAGATTTTACAGACCCACTATCTATTAGCACTCTAACGTAATAATCTGATTTATTTACATTAATACACACAACCAGAGTTTGCAAAAGCACTTGTTTCATAAATGATTTATTTACAAGTAAGCTACTACTAATTTCATCATTAAGCATATTACTGTCTGAAGATTTATGATCAGCAGTTTTTATTTCAGTAGCATAACATAAAATATCACAATGAAATTTCTTACAATTTTTACAAGTTATTCGCTCTGGACAATTTCGAGAGAGATGTGAACTTTTTTTGATGCATTTAAAGCAAAAACCATGTTTCATTAAAATTTCCTTTCTTTTTTTTTTGCAATGGTAACGAAAAACAAATTGACACTTGGAAGAGTCATGCATACTATTATCGCACTTATACTCCTCACAAAAAATGCATGATAAAGTTTTGTCTTTCTTTTCAACTGTCAATAATTCAGCAGCAGTGAATACATTTTTTCTTTTTTATTGCTTGATACCGGATATGTGAATCGCCGCGGCGGCGGCTGCTCTCGGAGAGAACATTTGTTTGTCTTTGAGGCCGAGTGTATTTCAGAGTGAGTCATGATTTGTGAGCGTTCTGTCGCATTTAATCTTTCAATTAAAAACTGTAACAACTGATCTAAATCATATTCAGAATCACCAGTCAATTTGTTGAATTCAAAAATTAAATTAGGGGGGTAGTAATTTTATCAGCATAGGCGTTAGAATATTACCGTAAGTTTCAGAATTAATTCCCAGAGATTTTAAACTTCTGATTTCGCTTTGTACTTGATCAAAAAAATTCTGAATAACACAGGGTCTCTTGCATTCTTTAAAGGGGGGATTCGAAATAAATTGTTCATATGGGTATTAATTAAAATATTCTTTTTTCCAAAACGGGATATCAATATTTCTATGGCAGCATCATAATTTTCGGGTGTTATAGACAAACCATCTATTGAATTAAGGGCAGATCCTTTCAAATATGTTCTCAAATAATTAAACTTAGTAATTTTGTCTAGGGATTCATTTTTATGTATCGCGGTTTCGAATGTATTCTAAAAGGTGAGCCATTGAGAATTATCTCCATAAAAATGATTAATTGTCAGCTTCGGTAATTTAACATTAACTTTTTCTGGAACGAAATTCTGAGTTAACACTTCAGGTGCTACTTTCGATGTTGTGGAAATTTCCGTTGAATTGTTTTTTGATAGCTCCCGTATTTTTTTCCTGCTCGAAATGTCCATGTTATTATTTTGTCTTGGTATTCTGTAGCGCTTTTTAGTTCATTATCTAGCTCCGTAATATCGACGGCATTTTCTATTTCAGTGTTTATAGCGTTTAGATCCTCAGAATAAATTTTAATGTGTTCTAAAAGTTCTTCCAAAGCATCTACAGAAACTTCAGGTTTATTGATTTCGGTTTCTATATTTTTCACAGTTTTTGTGATGGTCGTTCTTACACTTGCGCGTTTCTTTTTTAATTTATTCATAGCGTCGTCAGCCATTGTGTGTGTGTGTATTTCTCTTTTTCTTTTATGAAAATCACAATATTAGGAAAATAACATATCACATAGCAAATAGTTCAAAAATCAAAGAGCTCAAAAATCCCGGCAGGGATGCCAGTTGTTAAATTCACTTCTAAATTTAGTGAAAAACGATACTAATAGGTAAGAAAACTAAATTTTCTCTTACCTTCAAAATTTCCGGGGATGAGCCTCTTTGCCGTATATCCTCTCTGCTGGCGACGTGAAAGAGAAAAATGCGCAATCTTCAAAAATGAAACTTGAAAATATTTTTTAGTTTTTTAATTATCGACACACACACACAAAACAAAACTATAAACTAACACTACGACATATGACAATTAAATTAAAAAATTAAAGAAAACATGTATCCCATAAAATGGGCCGCGAAGAGAGTTCTATCAGTCTGTACTCAGCAAATCCTTTAGTCCGTCTGGCTTGTTGCCAAAAAAAAAAAGTTCTTTTCAATGAATTTCTGGGAGTGGTCGTGGACGGATTGATCGGAATATGACAAATATCTTCAGCTGCCGGGAATGCCAGGAATCTTCCATAGTATACGAAGTTCTAAGCATTGCCACTGTCAGGCCTGCCAGATGACTTCTGGTCGTATTTTGGTGAATCTTTTGCAGTACAACCTTTCAATAAAATCTTTTCTGTCCCAATAATGTGTTGCTATTTCTGTTCATTTTTTCTGCTTCTTTGCACCATAGCTCGCTACTACAACATTTGTAAACCTGTATTCCTATGTAATTCCGAGTCGACTCCGTACCCCCTACACACCCTGAAAGTTTCTCGATGCAGTAGCGAGCCAATATAATAGCTCTTCCCTGATTTAGAGGAGTCTATGATCTGCAGGCTGTTGGCCAGTGTGTGTGTGTGATGTAGGCTCAAATTTCAATTCCATCAAAGGGGCTCGCGAAATGCATTGATGAATATCAGCAGCTGTTGTTAATAGAATGAAAATCGGAGTGAATTAGTGTTTATTAACAGCACACTATAAGGCAACACAAGACCTATTGGTGACGGATCTCATGTTTTGAACCACAGTCAAGTGACAAAACAAATAGCTGAGTATAGGTACCTCCTCTCCGGAATTTCAACACCTCCATAACAGGAGGACTTTGAGCCTCAAAAGATTTAACGCACATCAAGTTGTCTACACGGTGGGTCTTTAGTAGCACCAGTACTCGAACCCGTGACATGCCTGCCACGAGTTCGTCACCACAACGACAAAGCTGCTGCGGCCGCTTTATGGAATGAAATCTTGAAGTGATGTGATGTGAAATTTTGGTTTGAGAGGAAGGGACAAATCTTCCCAAAAATGACTCTTTCTCTACCATGATCAAAGCTACGAGATCTGCATCTGCAGTAAATCAAATGAGATGCGTGTGTGTGATAAATTACTTAACACCTCATCATACGAACACATATTTGGAGCAGTTTTTCTTCAAAGCAACTCTTTTGAACAACTTCTACTCAGTTGTCTTAACAACGGCTTCGAAGAACTTTTTCCTGGTGTGCTGAAAGAATTGCTCGAAATTCCAGCCAATGGGGCTCTTCGTCTGTCTACGTCATAAACAAGATGGCATCCTCGGCTTCGTCAAATGCCTCAGAAATGGCACTTTTTTTCCATTTACGACCTTTAACAAAAACGTGAGTCGAGTAAAAGATATAAAATAGGATATTAATGGAAATAATAATGGATGTTCGTTTTCCGAAGCGGAAGAAAACGGTGAGTAATTTTTCAATGTGAAGATAGGGCACAGCTGAATTAAGAGAGTATCATTTTGTTTACGGCAACCCTTCACCCTCACAGAGATGTTCTAAAGAAACTCGAGTTATTCCGAAACAAACGTGTGAGATAATGTCTTTTGACTCCTGTTTTATGTTTGTTGAATAGTGTAAATTTCTTTGGGGGGATTTTTTTTTTTGTGAAATTATAATACTTAATAGCGTAATTTTAATATTTATTTGTGTAAATATGGTAAAATATTAACTATTTCAAAACAAATACGTTTGTTAATTCTAATAAATACCCTCCCATTTAATCCTTAACTTCCCAATTTTGAAATTTCTATGAAAAAATTATATATCAGCAAGTTCTCTAGTAATAATAAAAGGGAAATACACACACACACACACACACACATATATATATATATATATATATATATATATATATATATATATATATATATATATATAAATTAAGCTGTTTAAAATTGAATTTCCGTCATTTTTTTTTTTTTTTTTTGTTTGTAGCCGAAGTGCAACATTGCGCAGTAGAGCTGTAAATTACAAAACTGTTTTTTATATGAGGATTTCATTATTCATTGCTATAAATTGTTTTAGCCTTACATGCAATGAAAGTTTTTAAAGCAGTTATAGATTTTGTTGTAACACACAAAGTCCTACTTTACACTTATCACATTCCGAATCCCTAACTTCTCTAGTGAGCGTGTCATCTCCATGGAATTTAATTACTTCATTCAATGAAATGTTTTGATTTTTGCATAAAAAATTATTTGACAATGTTTTATTATTCTTAAAAGTTAAAAATTAAAAAAGGTTCTCTGACTGAAATATTTCTATCTAATTTATCATCACCATCGGATTTTTTTTTATATTCTGAGCTGTATTTTGTGAACCAATATTATTTTCACAGTTGCGCTATCCGAATCTTAATTAGATGACACACAATCAGATAAAAATCAACAACATCATCAGAATATTGAAGACCACCCTCACTTAATTCGTCCGAATTATTCATATATATATCAGTTTCATCTTGGGTTTCTATACGCTTTTTGGCTATGTCAAAATGGTAACCAAAGACCAATGTTGCAGACCTGCAACATATAATTAAAATCAAATTTCTTTCAAACTTTTTCCATTAGAAAATCAAAATTACTTTTAAATGAACATAAAATGTTTAAATTTCTTACCTGGTAATTTATTTGGTCAATAAACAAGAGGAAGCATAAAAAATAAAGGATTCTTTTTATAGCAAAAATACAGTTCTTGAGGTATCAGAGATTTTATAATTGTTGTGATTTCTGGAAAAAATGCACTTCCATCTAGTGACAAAATTAGCATGTATTTCGTTGCAGTTATTTTTCCTCTCAGATAAGTGATTTGAAGGTAGTTAAACAAAATATTGAGTCTGTTAAATTAAAATAAATCATATTTTGCAGAAATGCAATAGTGGGAAGTTAAGAGTTAAAAGCCTTTGAGATGTTTTGCCATCAGTTCTTGAAACACAACATAATTCTTAACACAAAACAATTTTTGAAACTAAATAATTCTCTCCAATCAAAACAATTTTATGAATTAAACGAAGACTAAAATTTTATGAATTAAGCGTAAAAAGTTTTTTCCAAGCTTTCTGTCTTTTCTGAGAAGTTTCGGGGATTTTTTTTTTAAAAACAATTTCTAAATTTCAATACAAAATTACTAATAATCTTAATTAGAAGTATAAAAAAGCATTCAGTTTAATTCTTAACTCCAAAAAATAAAAGTCTAAAAACTGTTTTAAAAGGTATAGTGATATTAAAAAAGGCTTTTTTTTTTCAAAAGCATGAAAATAAATAAACGAGACACTTGTTACTGGAGATAATTTTAATTAACTCGAACATTTACAAAGGTTTTTAAAAACATTTGCTAACATATTTTTGAGAAAACCTCCACATTCTTTTAATAAAATTCTACAAAATAATTATTTTAAAGCTCGTAGCTGCTTTTAGAAATCCAGGTAAAAGTATCCAGTTTTCCCGTTTTAATGAGCTCTTTAATTTTGTTATTTTCCTTTTTAATGATTTCGAAAACTTCTGCTCGCGAATTCGAATACATTTTCGAATTCAAAGGAGAATATACTGCTGCTAATCAGAATAATTCTGAAACGGATTCTTCAGAATATGTATATATGCAAGTGGAAAATCGCTGAGAGGCTTTGAAAACTGTTTTTAAAATTGAAATTGCAAATTCAGCGAAGTATTTATTTAAATCTGTTCAAATGAAACTTTAATCAAATGAAATATTTTATTTAGTTTTATTAGTTTTCACATATAATTGAATTTTTAAAATGTTGTGCTGTTTTTTTTTAATTTTGTGAACTTAATTTTATATAATAAATAACGGTTTATTCTTATTAATATGATGCTGAATAATATTTAATAAAATAAACAAAAAGTGTTGATTTAAGTTATAATATTATAGTTTGACTGTGATTTCAGAGACAATCAATGCACACTCGAATACGTCAACTAAATTTTTAAAGTACGAAAAGAAAAAGAAAAAAAACAAAAAAAAAATGAAAATTTTTTTGAAATATATTTATTTAATTAAAATAAAATGAAAATTTGATAAGTGCAGTAAAAAATGTGAGTTATACTAAATCCTAATGTATATAATGTAATCCTAATGTATAATCCTAATGTATAAACGTGAAAGTTTGTGAGGATGTGAGTCTTTCTCACGCAAAAACAACTGAGAGAATGGATTTTAATGAAACTTTACAATAGTATAGCTTATACGTCAGAATAACTCATAGGCTATGATTTATAGATATTGTGTTAAGTGTCCAAAATATAACAATAATTGTCAAGTAAGTAGGAAGAAATTCTGCCATCTGCAAAAAAGCCCGCGACAGCAAATATCTATCTTTTATGTGTTACACTTTCAGATATAAATTATTTATACTATTTTAATCGAAAAATAACATTGTTGATTTTCTTATGATTTTAGAAAAGTTCGAGTATGTTACGTTCGCTAATTTTTAAATTTTAATATTTACGGACTGCGCAATATTAATTAAAGTAAATATTCTCTGAAATTCTAAAGACAGAACACAGATAATTATTCTATAAAAATCCTTGCAAAAACGAATACGTCTCGAATTAATCAACCTGAAAAAGAATGCATTTTGAACCAAGATTGATTTAAGTGTTTTTCAGAAAAAGCTTTTCACTGTTTTTTAAATCGTGCTAAATAGTTTTCAGTTATGATAATTTAAGGTCGCTTACACAGAATTCGAAGATTCGGTGTACTTTACGATTTACCCAACGTGAGAAAAAACGATATTTGATAGTTTGAATGACGTTAGTGAAGTTATTTTTGTAAGTTAAATATTAACAGAAAGAAAGAGGTCTTCACACTCAATAAATGTCTTTTAAATTCGACGTAAGATCGATTCTCCCATTTGAATGCAAAGTTGTAATAATAGTTTCCATTAAGCAAGGCGATAGTTTAAAATTTAAATACTATTTATAGTGGATAAAAAATCTTAAAACAAATTTACAGTTCAAAAGATAATATCGAAATACAAAACAAACTTAGTGGAAAAAGGCCAAGTGAAGGAGACCCATTTCACTAAACTTGAAGAACGGTGAATAGTTAGGAATATTATAAACCTATAACAAAACAACACTACAGTAAAATTGATACTTGATGTATATCGAAGGTTTTACAAGTCTGTCAATGCATAATTCTAAACCTTTCAAGAAAGTGTAATAATAAGTATTATAATAATTAGTAAAAAAGGTAGTTTTAATATTTAAAAAAAATTAGAAGACAAAGTAATATTTTTTATTCAACTGAGAATTACTTAAATAAATTTTAATTCTTTATAGTATTTTGTTTTTTTAAATATGTTGCATCAGTTAAAATATACTCAACTTTTAAATATTTAATAACTGCTTATCAAATTCAAAGTTTTTATAATTTCTTCATTTATAAAAATAATTGAATGAAACTTTTTTTCCGTTTATCGAACATTTCAAAAAATACTCACAATTTTAATTCAACATTTAATACAGTTGCGAAATTTTGTAATTATAAAAATTTCTACTTTTCTGAACATACAACTATTTTTATAAAAAGGTACATTTTCGTTTTCGGGTCCAAAAAAGTTACAAAGTGAGTGAGTGAATATTAAGGTCCCACTGTTCACTTACCCAAGAGATATAGCGAGAGGGGAAGGGGAATTTCTATGACAGTGTGTTATGCATTTAAAAATGTTCAAGCAACGCCGGGGTAATAAACCTGTCTGACAGAAAAGAAGCAAAAAAATTTCGAAACTGCGAATTTTAAGTTATGCACTCGGAAAAAGGTCGAGCAACGCCGGGCTAAGCGGAGGAAGGGGGGGGGGTGAAAGTCATTTTGAAAAAGAGTATTAGAAGTGCTGATTTTATGAAGGAAAGGGAACATTTTTATAAAAGTAGAGAAAGCCAGAGCAACGCCGGGCCATGCAGCTAGTATTACATACATGCAATTAAATATCTATATACCGTAAAATCATGCGTATAACGCGCACTTTTAAGGTATCCAACTACCCTAAAATCATGATTTTTTTCAAAAATTGACAAAATTGTTGTATGATTTTATTTTATAAGCCATCTTATTAGCTTATATATCTTATCAGTATGTTTCCATTGAATCGCAATTATAATGTAAGGAACGGCATTGCTTGTGTGTGCGAATATTACAATTTTAACATAAAATAAATTCAACAGAAAGTAATATTAACGTATTACACATTTAGATATAAATTTTTATACTATTTTAAGCGTTTGTTACACAGAATTTGTAACAATGTGTAATTTTCGCTGAGCGGAGATCAGCTTTGGAAGGTGTTTTCAAAAATCGACCCAAAAGAGAGTTACGGGACGTTAAAAATAAAAAAGAATTCTTTTTATCAGCTGTTACATCAGCAAGCTTACAGCTCATTAGTACCTCTCCCGCGCTAGCATATCTTAAAAAAAATCTTTATAAATTAATTTTATGTTTTCTTATTAATCTCTTTGTATTATATTTATTTCCTTACACAACCTATATTTTTTGAATACATTAATCGTTTGTTGTAATCTTGAACTGATAACTGTAATTGAAAAAAGTGTTGAATCTGTGAATGAAAATAACTATACACAGTTTCAGTTTTGTGTGCGTTGGAGTTCAGACTAAGAAGGGGAGGACACGACTAAGGAAATTCTTTTTGGGACGAGACTTGGTGTAATAGTAGTACTCCTTTAGGGTGTTCAACCCTCAATGTAATTCCACCGAATGACCAGTCAATTCGGAGAAAATAGCCTTAGAAATCCATGCTTATCTTTTATACAATTATGTTTTCAATTCCTACACCGACTCATTAGCGTGGTTGGTACAACGCCTGTTTTCTATGCGTGCGGACAGGGTTCGAATCGTGTGACCCCCTTTTTATCCAATTCATTTAGTTATTTTTCAAAATTAAATAAATTTATTTATGAAAGGTTTATTAAATATTAAATGATATTTTACGAAATTATTTTGTATTTTATAAAAAAAAAAATTACTGTCATTATATACATATTTATATTATATTTTATATAAAATATATTTTTATATCAATAAATAATATTTATAAAATATATTATATAATAAATATTAAATGATATTTTATATAAAAATTAGTTACAAATAGTTTTATAATGTGAGATACAATACATTATATATATAATGTAAAGTAACCTACAAAATATTTTATGATTATTATTATTAAATTAATTAGTTTATAATCATATAAAATATTTAATATAATTTTAAAAAATAAATTATAAAATAATTAATTTAACAATAATAATAATGTATTTTGTAGATTATTTTATGTATAATATTTTATTCATATTATATTGTATTTCAGATTATAAAACTATTTGTAACTAATTTTTATATAAAATAGCCTTTAGTATTTATTATACAATATATATTTTAATTTAAATATTATTTATTTATATAAAATATATATTTATTTAAAATATAATATAAATATTTATATGACAGTAATTTTTTACTTTATAAAATACAAAATAATTACATAAAATATCATTTAATATTTAATAAATCTTTCATAAATAAATTTATTTAATTTTAAGAAATGATTAAATAAATTGGAATAAAAAAGATAATCACGCGATTCGAACCCTATCCGCACGCATAGAAAGCATGCGCGCTACCGACTACGCTAATGAGTCACTAGAAGAAATGAAAACTTAATTGTATAAAAGGTAAGCATGAATTTCGAAGGTTATTTTCTCCAAATTGACTGGCCATTCGGCGGAATTACATTGAGGGTTGAGCACCCTAAAGGAGTACTACTACTACACAAAGTATCGTCCCCAAATGAATTTCCTTAGTCGTGCCCTCCATGCAGTAGTGCACACAGGAATTTTTCAAGTGGGGGGATCTGGGGTTGAAAGTTCACCATTCTTGTATCATGCTCTTTTTAATTTTGTCATTTTCGGGAATAAAACACAATAAAAAACTAATTATTGAATAAATAATTAGTATTAATTAATAAAATTAATCATTAATAGCAAATAATTAATTTTTACGTACTATATACTTAGAATTATAATCAGTCGGAAAAAATCAAGGGCTTTTGGGGGGTTCCGGACCCCCAGGACCCCCTCCATTGTGTGCGCCACGGCCTCCATGTGATCTGCATCATACTAAAACAATGTTTGTAGAATAAAAGATATGCTACACACACATAAAAACTGTTTGATCTAAAAAATATATGATGTATTTAGAATATGCAATTACCAACTGTGTTTATTTTTTCAATTAAAAAACTTTTAAGTAGGACAATATAACGCCGATTATGAAAAGAATTTATGAAAATTAAAAGTCGGATATAAAGCATCGATATCATATAAGCAACACAAAAGTCTAGCTTTATATAATTGTATTATAAATCAATTAATATCGCTATTAATTCAATAACCATGTATGTGTTTCAAGTTTATATGAGCTTCGTTTTCAGTGATAAAATCAAAACTAAATTTTCCCGGTTAAATTTTCTTACTATTTCATCATTGTGTATTATGCTGTCAAGAAGTTATACTGACAGCTTAAGTTCGTTGTGTGTGCATTCATTGAGTTTGCAAAATGTAATAAATAATTATTTTTTACAGTAAAAAAACACACTCGGAAACCAAACTTGGATGGATTATGTATGTATAGGAGAAAAGCGACTCACTCATCTTGAAGTCTTTCTGAACTGATAGATCTACCGAATTGAAATTCTGCAGGCATGTTGCTTTTGTTGAGTAGAAACCCGCTGAGAACGAGTTTTAGGAAAATCAAAGCCCAAAAAGGGTTGCGGTGGCGTTACACACACAAATTCCAGTTTTTGAACTATTACTCGAACATACATGAAAATTGTGTGTGTGACAACTATGTCTTTCTCTGTTGAGTAGAGATCTACTGATAAAACAGGTTTTCTGAAAATCAACTTTCAAAGGAGGAAAGGGCGTTATAGACAAAAATTCCTTTTTTTAAAAAAACAATTAGACTTACAGAATTTATAATTGTCAAATTTATTTATTTTGTTGAATAAAGATACTCCAAGTACAGATTTTTCAGAAATTGATTCCCAAGAGGAATAAGAGGCGTTATAGATAAAAAAAATTCGTTTTTGAGCTATTAGGCCTGCGAATTTGAAAATTGGCAAACAGGGTTCTTTTGTTGAAAAGATTTCCGTTAACAATAGGTTTTATGTAAATGGACTTCCAAAAAGGATTACGTGAGCGTTAAAATTAAAAAATAAAACTTTTGAAGTATTAAACATGCAGATTTGTAATGCGGTAAACATGTTTCTTTTACTACGTAAATATCCGCCTGTGAACGCACTTAAAGAAAATTCCACTCCCAGGAAGAGTTGTAAAAGGCTGCGGAGGCATTATAGATAAAAAAAAAACCGTTTTGTACAAATAGATTTACAGACCTTTAGTTTTGCAAGCATGTTACTTTTGTTGGGAAGAGTTCCACCAAAATTGTGGATTGAGGAAATCGACTCCAAAGGTGAGAGGCAACAGGGATGTGAATGGTAAATATATTTCTTTTTAGAAATTCAGATGAAGTGAGTCAATTTAATCGAAATGTCAACGTTAGGACTTTGATAACACTGGCCTAATAAACGTGTATAGTGTCAGAGAATGGGATGAAATACCCAGGAAAGCCGGCAAGCTGCGGGTAATGTATATACATGAAGATGGGAAGGTTATGGAGGAAACACACACACTACGAACGCAAGAATGGAGCAAAATGTGTTGGAGCATTTAAAGATGATCGTGTTAACAAGGCACCATGAGGAACGTTTTGGTTCATTAATGATGATATGGTGTGGAAAGGAGAGAAAAAAATTCGTAAAAGCAGACATTAAACAAAAATGCATCATTGTCTAATGAGATTCTTTAAATTTTAAGCAGTGTTCTCAATCCAATGTTGATAAAACACATTATCGAGAAAGTCATACTTATGCCTACTGAGTTCGTGAATGCCAAATGTTTAGCCACAACTTTGGTGAAAGAGATAAAAGTTAAATGCGGGGTTTTTTTTTAGACAGCATGGGTATCTACGTTTCGGGGTGGCACAAAACTTTGATACGTGACACTGAATATTACTTGTTTTTGTGCTCAATATATCTTGTTTTTGAAACAGTTTTTAGCTTAGAACTTCTAGATTAAATGATTATTAACATAGAACAACACACAAAGTACAGCTGGAGAGAGAGGAGTTGGCGACGGACATAGTGACAAGAGTGATAGCTGACAACCCTCTTCAAACTTCCTCACCATGCCAGCGGGAGAACTTAGAACATCAACAAATTTAACGTGCATGAACCCTTCGATACTGCGGATTTTGACAACGCCTAGACTCGACAAGTGCAGCGCCATCCATGAGATTGCGATCATGACTATACGGCTACCACGACCTTGATATCAATTCTAACTATATTCCTTTGCACGAGGGAAAGTCAAAAAGTAATGGGGCTTTTGCAATATCTCTTTCCAAAATTTGGCAACAGCGCTAGCATCCAGAGCTGAATGAGAGGTAGTCGGCCGCGATTCTATGTACCGAGAAACTTATCTTTCCTTATAGTCGTTAGAGTGTGGCAGACCGTTCAGCATGGTACCTCCATTGTCAATCTGCACCAAGGAGGAAAGGAGGGCAGTGATTCGCCTTTTGTTTGCAGAGGGTGTGATACCTGTGCTGGATACTAGTTATTTCTTCCATCAGTATACCCTCAACGATGACGACCCTCAGTGGTTGACGTCGATGGACTGCTCGCTCTTTCGTCATCACATAAAGAAGTTCTTCCCAGTTTGAAGCGCTATATCCTATCGTAGATCTTGCATCGCGATTAACAGATATTACCATATTGTGCTTGCATGGGACGAATAATTTCCACTGGTTCACATCTTCCACAAACAAAAGGCGAATCACTGTCCTCGTTATTGAAGATCGATAGCGGAGCTGACTTATTGAACGTTCTGCTATACTCCAACTACGAACGAAGACGAGAGACATGTTGTATAGAAATGCTGCCGAGTACCTCTCATTTAGTGAGGGATACTAGCGCTGTTGTTAAACCTTGGAAAGTGCGGTTTCAAAAATTCCCTTTGTGACGTGGTTTTATCGGATTTTCATACTAATCCTCATGGGAAATTTTTGGGGCCAGCATTGAGTTATTTCACAGCCAATCCTCTCAAGAAGAAACCGCGATATGCATATTAGTTAATAGATATATAATAGAGATTTAGTTTTCGCATGGTAGAATAGAAGAAGACAGAAAGCTGAGATGTTGAACGCCGTGAGCTGTTGGTAAGATATTAAACATAGAAGCGTAGTTATAGAACGGGCTTTAGTGTTTTAAGGAATCTAAGGCAGATAAAGATTCTTAGGATAACTTCTCGCAAAATAAGTGGTTAGGATTTCAGGCGCTATTTACCTAGAATTTAGAGATACATTATATCACTCCTGATTGCATCTCTATAGTAAGACTTGTGTTGTTTGGATCAATGTATTGAAATAATAATAAATAAGTTGATTATGGCTAACTTGAGGGATCAATCATTTCCTCCTACAAATCTAGGTCGCGTAGATGGAGAGATGGTACCCCAAGTCGGGGGGTATCACACCTTTACTTTATGACTTTCTCTCGTAGAATTGGCGAACTTACTGGAATAATATACCTGACATTATCAAGAAGCCTTACGAAGGAAAACTTAAAGATTTAAGTTAGAAATTCATTGTATATGATACCAGAATTCCTTATTTACTTATCTAAGGTTGGTATTTGAATTTCAATCATATATATACATACATTTCATTATATTCATCTATTTATTTCAACATAAGAAATATAGATTATTACAAAATTGTAATTTAATTAACTATTAAGCTAATAATGAAAACTCTGAACAAATATAGGGTACTTACGTATTAAATCACAGACCAATTCCATCAAATCGAAAGACGTTTCCAAATGCTCCGGGATGTAATCAATAGTAGAAAACCATTCCCGTGCATGTTCAAACAAAATATTATTAACAATGATATTATTTGGCGAAGTCTTTCAATTTCTCAAGACTGGTTGATGGAATAATACGTAGGTACTGAAATTAGTTGTGTAATATAATAAGGCAGGCGAAAAATTTAAAAGGGGGGGGATATGATATTTAAAAAAGTACCAATTGAGATCTATTAGCGCCTTAAGACATCCTCAAAATTAAAAATTCAAATTAATATCACTATAATGAAAAGTTATAGTTCTTGGCGACGGGCCTAATAATTTTCACCTTTAGTCAAGTGTTGTTGAAAACATCAGAATTCCATTCAGCATGATGAGCAGTGGCGTAACGTACACCCCGCAACCCCCGCATCGAGGGGGGGGGCAGGGTTCTAAGGGAGCCAAAGCCTGACTTTGCAGGGGGGCCCAAATGTTCTCCGTTTCGCCACTGACGATGAGTCATTAGAGAAATTAGATTCCGTTACGGAGTTGATTGGAACATCACCAATAACGAAGCTTGGGACCCTCGTCCCTCAGCATTTACACTCGGTGCAGAATTCCATGTACAAAATATTCGAGTTCTTAAAAAAAATTCTAATATTTTTGTAGTCTGAGGTACATCTAACAGGTATTTGAACTTAAATTTTCCCATGCATCACGCAAGGGGGTGCCAGAATGCCGAATGGAAAATACAGCTTATTGCGCAGGCTTTAACTTTTTCGCTATGTCCCAGTGTGCCGGCCGCTACCTACTGGTTTCTCTGATGATGAGTGAATGGGTTTAGAACAGATACTGTATCAAATCTCATCAAAAACTTAGTGATTACCAATATAAAACAGTTCGCTAGATTCAGCAGGTGTTAGGAAGTGAAGCTGCGGGTGTAGCTGGAATGATGGAATGACTGAGTGTTTCAACCGATTCAAATATGTGGAGAATGAGGATCGTTCTGGAAATACACAAACCACTCGGAATGCAGTTATTTCTGTGAGGTTGAAAAATCTGGTAAAATGATACGTAGTTTGGCTGTACAAAAGATTACGAAGAAATTTAAAACAGTCTGCTCATGCAGTTTTATATGAAGATTCGAACATGTGCAGAGTGAAATTCGTAACCCTCAGTTTCTGAACACCATGATAGCTGAAGATGAATGAAGGGTGTAAGGTGCGATCTAGAAATAAAAGCGCTTTGTTCGCAATATGCGCAGCCCTAGTCCCGAAGGACAAAAAAATGCGACAAGTGTGAAGTAAAATCAAAGTGATGCTGTGTACTTTGATATCCGGGGAATTGCGGATCATTAATATGCACCGGAAAGACAAACAATGACTAATGAGTACTATAAACAACTCGCCAATTCTGAAAGGCAGCATGGTGCGAAAGATAAGAGATATGGATTGCGAAAAATGGGCAGTTACATATTACTATTCATTTATTAGCCTTTACTCTCCCATTTTTCTCGGTATTTCAGAACGTTGTAACACTATACATTCTTATTAGGTTATTGTTATCCAAGACTATACATTCTTTTTAGGTATGTATTATCCAACATAAAGCCTTGGATTGAATTAAAAATATTCGTATAGCCCTCCCCTTTTAATTGAAGAAAAGGACTTAAATTTCCCATGCCATCGTAGTCGATTACTTTAAACCTCCTGTTTAGTGGATTTCTACTCTTTAAAAGGAATATTCCTGCCAAAATCCAAGTCTGTTAATTTAATTGTTTAAACACGGTATTTTTTTTTTATCTGTAACGACCCCCGTGATACCTTTGTAAGTCAACTTTCGCAAAACACGTTTTTAATGGATCTCTACATAACAGAAGAAACATGTTTGCCAAATTTAAATGTCCAAACGGGTAATAGCAGTTTGTCCAAGGGGATTAACTGCTATTGCCGTTTCTGTAGTAGACACCTTAGAACAGGGGTGGGCAGACTTTTCTCGGGAACGGGCTTGTTCTAATTTTTTCAAGGTGTTGCCGACCACCCAGTGTTAGTGCTGCACACAAGGGGGGAATTCATGGGCTCGGACCCTCCCTACCTTGATTTTTTTCCCGATTCCTTATAACCCCATGTATATAGTACGTAAAATGAAATTAAGTATTTGTTATTAGTAATTTTTTATTAATTACAGTTAATTATTTATTTAGTAATTTATTTTTTGCTATCTTTTGTACCCGACAATCAACAAAATCAAAAAAATATGTTTGGCTGCGTATTGGGGTATGATACGAGAATCGTAGACCCTCGACCCCTTGAAAAATTCTTGCGTGCGCCACGACCCAATGTCGTAGGTATGATGAAATAAGAAAAAGGTTATTATTTTAATTTAATAATTAATACGGAATATGTACTTACCTTCAGAACCAAAATAAAAAGCAACACCGCGTTTTAAGCAAAATGCAAGATATAAACTTAAGCCGCAAATATAATTATATCAAAGGATGAATTTATTATGAAACAATTCAAAATACATTAAAAAATGAAACATTTTTATCTTAAGTTAGTTTTCGTTGTTACAGTCAGTAAAAACTTATAGTCTGCGTTCTGTCAGCCAATCTTGAATTTTCCGTTTATAATTACTGACTGCTAAAATCTTCAGGCGGTCACCTTAAAATATCTTAGCGGTCCACCGGTTGATCACGATCGACGTATATATATAATGCCCTCCCTTACCTTAGAACATTGACTTACCTTAATAAAGACAAAATTATTTGCTAGGTGCTATTCCTGCTAGGACTTTCCAGAATATATTCTTGATTCCTTGGATCTCACATTATAGGATGAGTGTGTGAATATTTGTTATTAACTTTCTGTGAGTGAACGATGTCATAGACTTTGTTATGGCAACAACAACAAAAGTCTGTAAGTCTAATAGTTCAAAAGCAGGAATTTTTGTCTGTAACGCCCCGAAACCGCTCTTGGGAGTCGATTTCCATAAAACACATTCTTAGTGTGTCTCTGCTCATTAAAAGGAATATTCCTGCCTGAATTCAAGATTGTTGAACTAATAATAGTTCTGGAGATCTTGTGATGATGAGTGTGTGAATGCATAAGAGTCGCTTTTTTCCTATATACATTAACGGGGGAAAAATTCTAAGACTAAGAATGACGTGTTAGATAAACGAAATTGGGTAGGCGTGTTTATACTTCTGAAGATGATGAAGATGCTGAAAGATGACAAGGATTCAAAATTCGTGCATAAGTGTGGTGCTAGTAGCACCAGCCAGAATTTGCGAATCAGGGTTAATTTAAATGCGTGCTGTAAAGTTTGTGAGCGTTATTTGTCTGTGAAATATGACGCATTGAGTTCAAAATAGTCAAGAATGTCTTTAAGAAGACGAAAAAGCCATAATCAACAGCTCACCGAGTTTGAACAAGGTCATGTAATACAGTTACAAGGAGTTGGATTTTCTTTCCACGATATTACAGAAAGACTTCGCCGGAATGTATCCACTGTATATATGATTGTTGGGAGTAAGGGCTAAGGGATGGTACTACATCAAAAACACCGGGTTCCGGGCGTTCACATGGCACTACTGGGAGGAAAGACCGCCTTATTCGGAGTACGACTAAGGTGCATCGTACTGCGTCTGCGGCAGAAATTCGAGCTGCAGTTGGTACTACAGTGACACAACGAACTGTTAGAAATATGTTACTTAAAGAACGGCTTATACCCAGATACCTTGTAGCGTGTATTCCACTGACTCCAAGCCATTAATGTTTACAACGCCTGTGTTGTCAAGCCAGAACTCATTGATTGGAGGACGGAGGGGAAGTCGATTGTGTTTTAAATGAAATCAGGTTCTTTCTTGGTGCCAGTGATGACCGTGTGCTGGTCAGAAGGCAAGGGGAACGCCTACAATCAAACTGTCTGTGGCCTAGACACACTGGACCTACACCTGAAGTCATGCTCTGGGGAGCAATTTCCTATACCAGCAGGGACACTGACACTAACTGCAACTTTGTACGTCAGTCTGGTAATTCAACCTATAGCCATTCATGAGCAGCATTCAAAGGGGAGTTTTCCAACAGGAAAATGCTTGCCCTCACACCACTGTTGTGACGCAGCCTGCTCTACAGAGTGTTGGCATTTTACCCTCGCCTGTGAGATCACCAGATCTGCCTCCAATTGAGAACGTATGGGATATCATTGGACGACAGCATCAACAACAGCCAGCACTGATCGTCTTAGTATTGACACAACAAATATAACAAGCATGGAGCGCCATACCACTAAATGACATTCAACACCTGTACGACACAATCATGCACACTTCCAGGCTTGCATTCAAAACTTTGGAGGTTACACCGGCTATTACTGAAACAGTATGCATTTTATTGAGTTTTAATTAACCGGCGATCTTGAAAATTTATAGAATTAAACATGTTAGCTAGACAATTGTATTGTCCAAATTTCATTACTTTACAAAACATTTTTCTTGGCGTTGAGATTTTTTTCCGTTAGTGTATATATAGTTAGATTAATATTTATAAAAACTCAAAAAATTGCAAAACTTTCATCTTTTGATTTTGATAATTACAAACTACTGTTTATACCTGAATCATGAAGCAAATCAATGAATTTGCTCAAAAATGTTTTGTGTCTTTTTTTATTTGTGAACGAAAAACAAAAAATAATAGTAGAATTCAACGCCAAATTCTAAGTAACAAGTTTTACCTTTTCAAAACATTTCTAAGAGTTTGAATGAAAGGTTTAAATTCACAAAGTACAATGGCATTAAAGCTTCTAGTATATATTTAAGTAAAATATTTTCGTAGGAAAGTTCTACCATCTTATATTTTCTTTTTCAGTAGTTAGAACTAAATCCCCCCATTTGTACGGCGCATTTCATTGAGAATTCCCCGAAAAGATAAACTTGGCGAAAAAGGACGTTTTTCGAAAGAGGTTCTCAGAAATTTTAAATTGCTGGAACAGCAGTTTTGTTCTCTAAAAGCCAGCAAAATTTAATATAGCTCATTATCTCTTTCTTCCAATACTGGTTTCTGTTCCCTTGTTTGTCTTCTTATTTCAAACTCCTTAGACAGTTTTCCTTTCTATGTCTGCCGAAAAATTCAAATTTATAATATTCCGTTTAAAATCGTTAAAACATTTATATTGTGTCAAATTCTGTTATTTTAAAACGAACTTTTATTTGCGTTAGTTTTCAATTTAAAAACTGTTTCTGCTTCATTGCTATGGATTTCATGAGTCATGTTTAAACTTTTAAAGAGCACCGAGAAAAATAAAAATGTAAATATTGCACTCCTGTTCTCGGAAATTTCGGAGCCAAATCAAGAATTCAACAAAAATGGAATGTTTATGTAGTGTTCAATTGAAGATTTCGCACTCGCCTGTAACCGACGAATCCAAATGCGAAAAAAAGGTGGGCAGAGAAGACCGGCTATAAAAAGGCGCGAAGTTACATTCTTTATTTGGATATATATTTTGTTACTATGAACCCATTCAAAAGATATGGAAAAAGAAACAACGTTCCACAAACATCGTTCAGCATTTTTCTTTTTTTTTCTTTTTTATGAAAATCATAAAAAGGTCTTTTATGTCGTTGTATACCTATTTACCGAGTACATGTACGAATTTTTAAACAATCACAAACGTGTTTTTATGTATATGTTGTTGAAATATAGAATGACTATTTATTATAGAATGTTATATTTTTTGAATTTTTTCCCCAGTGGTTTTGTATTTTGTAATAGATGTATTTCGTAATGTTTATTCTATGATTTTTGCTGTTTAATAATTTAAATTTTTATATTACAAGCATATATTTTATTATTTTTATTATTATAATTTTTTAAAGTAATTTTTGTGTTTGTTCGATTAAGTCTACGAATCCATGATTTGATTATTATTCAAAGTATTTACATTTTCAAAACACTAAAGCCTATTGTATATATGGAAGACGGTTTTGATGCCCTTCTTTCTTAGATACATAGTTTTGAAAGCATGTATATGTCGTAGGAAAATGATGAAATTAGGACTTTCATCGAATCCCTAAAGGAGATAATCAATTCACGCAAAATATTAACATAACGTCTCTTTGATGTCATTTCCCTTATGTAAGTAATTGATTTGATCAAATCCCCGAACTGTTTTAGTGAAATGACGAAATGAACGAGTCAGTCTTTTTTTAAAGATATGGGGTTGAGAGATATTTTTGGATCGATAGTACTAACTGTATGGTTAGGAAGTGCAAGGACTCGACCCCCAGGTGCCCCCGAACAGCATTTTGCCAATGCACATCCTGACAAGTTAATTTCATCATTTCACTGAAACAGTTCAGGGTTTGATAAAATCAATTACTTGCATCATGGAAATGACCTTGAAGAAACGTTACTTTAACATTCCCCGTCAATTGATCCTATCCCTTAGGGATGATGTGAAATCCCTAAGGGATAAGGGAGAAGACACCTGGGGGGGGTCGTGTCCTTGTACTTCCTAACCATACAGTTAGTACTATCGATCCCCTAAATATCAACCCCATATCTTTAAAAAAAATGACTGACTTGTTCATTTCATCATTTCACTAAAACAGTTCGGGGATTTGATCAAATCAATTACTTACATAAGGGAAATGACATCAAAGAGACGTTATTTTAACTTCTTGCGTGAATTGATCATCTCTCTTAGGGATTCGATGAAAGTCCTAATTTCATCATTTTCCTGCGACATATGTAAACACTGGCGTAGCTAGTTCTGAGTGGGTCCTGTATCGAAATTCCTTAGGAGCCCTTTTTTTGGATAATTAATAAAAATATTGCATTAATGCAACTTATTTGATAGTGTCAAAGTATTACACATGTTAAGGCCCCTGTAGCTTGGGGACCCATATCATTGATGCGGCGGTAGCTGTCCCTGTATAAACTAAAATTCATTTATCTAAATGACGGAATGCAACACTTTTTGAATGAACTATTATGGCAAAATATTTCTCTTTTATAGCTTTTACTTTTTGCTATTTGTATGCTATAAATTTATATAAGAGGAAAATATATATATATACGAAGTACTGTTATCCTATTATTTAC
The DNA here is from genome assembly GCA_019973935.1 of Trichonephila clavipes. Lineage (NCBI taxonomy): Eukaryota > Metazoa > Arthropoda > Arachnida > Araneae > Nephilidae > Trichonephila > Trichonephila clavipes. The sequence goes on from BMAU01003807.1 coordinate 1,699,362, forward strand.
AACAAGGGTCATGAACTCATCGGAGCTCATTAACAATGGGCCAAATTTTAACAATTAAAAATCACGCGAGGAGAGCTACATGCGAACACCGACGTAGTTTTTCTTTACATAACTCTGGTACGCAAATAGCAGTATTACATATTAAAAAGAATTTTTTTTATCTTATTCCTTAATTGCAGCAAAAATACAGATATTCCTTTTTTTCGGCGGGAGGGGGGATATATATAGTTCCGGGAAGATTTTTTCATTGTTATAAATAATCGTTTAACATAAAACGATAGAAAACTTTATGTCAAGTGGATATTTTTCCCTTTATTATTGATTTACTTAACACATACAACGACTTTATTCAAATTAATAAGCGTAATAGAAATAAACCTATTTTACTGGTTCTCTGCCAGCGGAATACTTTCGAATAATCACACATCCAGGTAAAAGCTGTAGAGGAGTAATTGAGTTTAACCCTTTATCTACCGACGGTACTTATAAATACCACTCACTTTAAAATTACGTAGAAAAACCATTTTTACGATACTTATTAGAAACATTCTTTTAAATCTACTCTTCCAAGATATATGGCTTGATTGATTGATTGAATATTAATTATATTTAGTAATTGATAAATTGTAATAATTAAGTTGACGATCTGTCTCTTCAGCTTTAATCTAGATTAGATATCTAGGATGTCAGAGTACTTGAATTGACGCAAGTGTTACAAGTAATTAAAGTCTTCTCATACCTCGCGTATATATATATATATATACCTCGTTAATTGTCTTCATATTGCTTAATTGAATGCATCTCTTAGTTTTGATTGATCGAACTTATTGTGGTTTGGGCCGTAAATAAATTAAGAGATAGTGAATATGGCTAGTATTGCTTCCCTTTAGGCGTGGATTGATTGATTGAATATTAACGTCGCACTGTTCAGCTACACGAGGGCTTTTAGCGACGAACCACGTAATTTTGAACCATGGTCAAGTGACGTGGACGACATCTGAGCTGGCACTCCCCTCTCCTAACTACCACACCACACCAACGGGAGGACGTTTCACTTCTCGACAGATTTAACGTGCATCGCTGCCCTACACGGCAGGTCTTTAGCGGTACTGGTCTCAAACTCGTGACAAGGCAAGCCACGATCCGATACCTATACCACTCGGCTACCGCGGCCACCGAAGATATATGACAGCACGGGTTCTATGACGAGTATTTTATTGAGAAAGGCGAATAGTTTTATAGCAGAAATTGCGTTTTCAGCTGACGGCATTTTCAGTGAATTGCGAAGATTACTATTTTTGTCCCGAAAAAAATAGTTAATGTCAAAATTTAATTGTCTTATTTTTTTGTATGTTTTAGAAAACGATTTGACTATTTATTTTAAGTGAACAGTGTATATAATTAATTTTACAGTTGAATATTTTTAATTAATTAATTAGCTCTAACGGATTAAATTTCCCAAAGTTGAGTATTTTGTTTATGTATATCCTTTAATTTTCAATGTAGCAATCCAAAAATATATTGCATGAAAAAAACTGCAGTAAATCATAATGTGGTAGATAAAGGGTTAACGTGTTTTATTATTATTATTATTGATTCCCTGGATAAATTTACAGCTATTTCTGATAAAAAAAAGTAACCCCACACAACAACAATGCAATAGTTCATTGGTGATTGTTGTAGTTTGTTACCTCTAGTAATACATAATTGAAAATTTCAGAAACGAAGCTACGATATTTTTGTAAAGTTTGTTTCTTTTTAGTTTGGCTGAGTGGCAAAGATATTCGTCGTGGGCAGTGATTTTTGTTTACGTATTACACTGTTGACCAATGGGCTAAATTCAAGTGACGTCATAGTCACATGATAATGATAAGGAAAATTACCTGTTTCTTGCCAATTAGTTCAAATACTCATGCGACGTCATGCAAAAACTCCAGCTAATTAGTAACGCGTTTCGTTGTTCCTAACTTGTGATCTTTGTAGAAACTTTTTTCAAAAAGTACATAAATAATAACGAACACAAATAAACAAAAAATAAGATTTTTTTAGTTTTAAAATATTTTTGAGAGAATTTTCTTATAACAATTGAACATCTTAAAAAATTTGAAATTTCATCTACGTTTTATACAAATAGAACAACAAATGCAGTTAATTTAATATCTGTTTTTGAATTCAATGAAAAATACGTGTTTGTCTCTATCATATGAGCGTCATGAATTGAGCTCATTGTGCTAAATCAAAAGACAATGCCAAATCAAAAAACGTCTCCAAATGCTACCATCATTTTTGCACTTACATGGAAGGAAATTCCTGTGCACGTTTCTTCCGTATTCTCGTCAAGAAATAAACTGACGAAGGTGATGAATTAAGGTATCCGACTACGTTCGGAACCGTGATTTTCAAAAGCGCATAAATGGATAATTTTCATGATATTTAGTGTTACTTAGATTAGAATATATGCATAAAATTGTTTTAAGGACATTTTGACAAATTTTTTTTATTTAAATACAATAGTTTGGCAAAAAATTAACTTAGAATAATCTTTTTTTCAAATGTTCTTCTTTTGCGAAAAATGCTTCTATTAGAATAATATTTTGCCTGTATATAGCTCAGACCTCTGTTCAGAGGCTCAAAGAGAATTTTTGAAATACATAACTTAGAAGTGAGCTTATTCATATTTTACGACAACAAAGGGGAGCAATTTTAAGGGGAAAAAAACGCGAATAATTATTTCAATTGGTGGTAACTCTGAAAATAATGTGAATTTTTCAAAAATTCTAGTTGAGCCTCTGTAGAGAGGTCTGAGCTATATACAGGCAAAATGTTATTATAATAGAACCATTTTTCACAAAAGGAGAACATTTGGAAAAAAGATTATTCTAAGTTAATTTTTTGCCAAAATATTATATTTAAATACTTTTTTTGTCAAAATGTCCTTAAAACAATTTTATGCATGTATTCTAATCTGAGTGACACTTAATATCATGAAAATTATCCATTTATGCTCTTTTTTTTAAAATCACAGTTCCGAACGTAGTCGGATACCTTAAATAATGTATTTAAAAAGCAAGTACCCTTAAAATAAAAAAACAAAAGTTCTAATAAAAAATACATTATTAAGGTGGTCAAAACACCATAATTGTTCAACACTATATAATCTTCTTCATGTAGACGCGCGCGATGCAATTCCACATCAATTCGCATAAGTACAAATCTAAAGGCTGGCACGCAGTTGCACCATATTTCTTGTCTTGTAATTTGCTAAATTTGCTAAAAGTCTTTCGGATATTTATATATTAGAGCATAATTTTGGAGATATTGCTCAGCGTTCACTTCCGCAGAAAATAAATACCAAATTTTAATCTTTTTCACAATAAAATAAAAGAAAAATAATAGCGTAAATTAAAAATATTGTTATTTCTTTCATGCATGCGTGCTCAAAATTATTGATTTTAAATACAATAAAAATCATTTAATACGAAATTGAGTTGACTGGAATATATTTTGTGTTAAAAGAATTCTGTGCAAAAGAATATTGCCAAAAAACATATTTAAAAAAAAATTAAGTTTATTAGAATACATTTTATTTACATAGATAGGTATTTATGCAGGCATTTAATAAAATTCAATGAAACAAAAACCTTCACAAGGCCTTAGTGAAATTTAATACAAGATTTTCAAGTTTTTTTTGGAAAAAACCATTTATTGAGTTTTTGGAAAATAACCGGGTATTTTTCTTTCTATTATATTTTTAGCATCAAATTGTTCGATGTCGTCCTTTTTATCATTAATTTCACCATTGGAATGGGCGTCTAAATAACGGCGAACACTTTTCATGATGTTCCTCATTTCGAATGACATGGGAACAGGAGTTGCATTATTCATTTAATTTTCGTTATCGGAATCTGCATCAATGATATTTTTTGAGTTTTGAACACACTCCAAAATGTGTTTGTCTGCAATAATTGGGGTGTACACTCATTATCATCATCTACTGTAATGAATTCTTCCAATGATACAGATGGACAGTCCAATCTGGCTAATGTTTTCCGTATTTTGTTCATTCCTGGAAAAGAATTCTTTCCGTGTAAAGCAATTATTGTTTCGTGTTAAGCGAAAAAATGCGTAAAAATAAATAGTAGTTTTACCTGACCCTTGTATTATTTCGTGTTAACCGATGTTTCTTCTTAAGCATTTTCACTTTAAACGTATTTCACTGTATATGTGCGAACGATGTTGTATGATTGACTTCATATTGCGGCATTTAACGAAGTTTTTCGTTTAGATTAAATTGTTCTGTGGTATAATATATAAGTACCCTGATTTTGACATGCTTGAGATTTGGAGTAACTCAAACGCATGCTAAGGAAATTTTTTTTCAATTCGATAAACATTTCTAAAGTTCAGTCTTATTTTATAATAGAAGATTTTACTCTCCTTTAATCTACGTGTTGATGTTGGCATATTATAGAATAATAACACTTCAATACAATTCTAATTTTCCACTCCTACTATTATAGTTCACCAGTGGCGTAACGGAGAACTTTTGGGCCCCCCTGCAAAGTCAGGTTTGGGGCCCCATGTTGAATTTTACAAAGAGTAGGCACTTGCGTCAGTCAAGCTTTGGGCACCTTTAGAACCCTGCCCCCGCGATGCGGGGGTGCACGTTACGCCACTGTAGTTCACTCTCTTTTCTTTATATATACTATATATATATATATATATATATATATATATATATATATATATATATATATATATATATATATGTATAACTTGTTGAAGTTTTCTTTAATAAAATACTTTCTATTCATCAAATCAAGTTCGAATACATTTTTTAAAACTTGTAGTGGGTGACACCTGATGTTAAAACTGTTTTTTAAATATTAGTTCATTAAATAAATTTTACTTTTTTAATTTGAAATTTATTTTGCTTTATTTCTGTCAAAGTTACAACTAGCTGCAACAGATGGCGTCAGTATGTTTTCTAATGAAGTAGTAATTGACTTTAAAAAATTTCTTTCCTATTATACTATAGCTAAGGTAACTGAGTGGTCATCACCTTGGGGCAAGTGCTGTCGAGTCGTGGGTACGAGTCCCACTAAAAACCCATCATGTTGAGGGGGCTGATGCAGCATTCTCACGGTGGAGTAGTACGGCTGTTTTTGGAAACTTGCGTCAGGTCATTGTCCTCCTCGTTACTTTCCAAAATTACGATGTGTCCATCTCCAACAGCTTTTGAGTACGACGTAAATAAAAAAAATCATTCAATCCATTTTTATAATTATCTTTCTTTGTATCACCAGTTAACTATATTTTGATTTAATACAACTTTTTTTTAATATACCAAGACTTAATTCTATATCATTTAAATTATAATTGTTTATAATTTTTATTTCAAAAATAGGAAAACTTCATGCAGTGAGATTCTAATAATAAGGCGACTAATCGTCCGCCTTAATGAGGACAGTCCTTCTTTTATACGTTCCATCCTTCCTTGAAAAGTGTCCGTCTACTTGTGTCTTCCTTTTCAATATTTTAAAACTAATCTGTTAATCTTTGTATTCAGAGATGCCAGGCCGAATTGTTACGCGGCATTTGTCGGTACAATCAACAACTCCTAGAAATATGTGTCGAGGTTTTAAGGAAAGAAATGCTTGATATTACAATCGATGACAGTTGTCTCTTTGGGGAAATTAGAAGACTTAATGCATATTTAAATTTTGATTAATTAGAACAATGGGAAAATCAACATGTTGATATTAATAAAAGATGGGCAGAAATATTTAACCATTTCAAAAAGGAACACATTCCATATGAAAGTTTAGTTATTCTTTTTGAATTTTCATTACGCTGCCCTGGAACTAATGCAGCTGTTGAAAGAGTTTTTTTCAGTTGGTAATGTTTTTTGGACAAGTGAGAAATCAAGATTGAACGTTGGTACTTTATCTGTAGCACTTACATAAAGTTAAATTTGAAGGATATTTCTTCTTCAGAAATTTCCGATGTATCATAAAGTGATATATTGCCAAAAAAATTCATTAAGTGGAAAAATACTCGTTTAAGAAAATAATTTAAAGGGATGTTAACGCAATGAGTGCATTTTTATTTGAATTAATAAAATGTTTCATATAATTACATTGTCATTTTTTCTTAAAATTTTCTTCCTTCTTTTCATTTTAAAAAATGAATCACCTTACTAATAAGGACTACAAATTGGATGACTAATAAGGAAATTACCTATAAGGACTACAAACACCTTATCAAATTGAATTATGTTGTTGGAAGTTGCATTGATAAGTATTCTTCAGACATTCTATTCTTAGAATATTTAGATCTATATGATTAAAAGAGCTAAGACTGTATTTTTGAAAAATAAAATTCTGTGAACATGTGAGCATAATACTAATTCCCAAGGGCTTTTAAGATACTTCGAAACTGTCCCGAGTTAACGCTTAATTACTATAATACTGTTTCAAGATACATACTTTTGTCGTTGAATAATGTCAAAAGTTATAGAGATTAAATGAGGTTTAAATAGTGAAAGGGTTATGAATTATTTCGATCTTTTAAAATATACGGAATACACTAAGAATTTAGCTACTCGAAAAATGTTCGATAATTAAAATTAATCGCTAGACTAAAGGCATAAGATAGCATTAGAATTTTAAAACTAATGTTAAAGAGTGCTCGTAGAGAACACAATTTTTTAAAATTATTTATAAAACTTGTGTAATATTCCAAAATTTGAAATATTCGTAGAAAGAATAAAGACGCCGCCCGAGAAGAGAATATTTTTGAAACTGTTTCTATATCCCAAAACAGAATGACGAATTGCAGATATAATTATTATGTACAGAAATAAATCGTTGTTCATCTATTTTTTTCAATTAAAGATTATAGACTGATGAATTTTTCTCACGGTTTTCCATTTATGCGATATTTAAATAAAATAATTCTTTCCGCGTGAAATTTATTTGTATTTTCTATGTTATCTCTTAGATAGCTCTACTTTAACGATGATAACAACGGATTGTGCTACATCAACTACTAAAATATACCAAGACACATTTTTTAAATAATTTGAAATTACATTGGTGGCTATTATCAAAATACTGTAGAATGAATATTCTGGAATAAGATATTATTGTTAAATTTAAACCAGTATAAGTTGAAAAAATATTTATGTTGAAAAAGATCGTGTTTATGGAGAACTATGTTTGACGGAATTCGTAATTTTTTTTTGTCGAGCCATGGTCAAGTGAGGAGGAATACACCTGATCTGGTACTCCATTCAACAAACTTCCACACCCTGCCAGAATGAGGTCATCCAGCTTCGTCCCACTGAAGATCTTATCACACGTACACTAACAACTTTTTCCTAGTGAGCTGAAAATTGTTCGAAATTGAGGTTGCTCGCCAATAGGGTTCTTCGTTTCCCTACTTCATTAACAAAATGGCTGTAAAGATTGTAGCCTCGACTTCGTCAAACGCATCAGAAATGGTGTATAATGTTTTAATGCTGCGTGATATTTTAATGGCGTATACTATTTTAAACAAAATGATTTTTGTTTACGACCGTCAAGTGCGAGCGGAATAAAAGAAATAATGTCGGATGCTCGTTAAATCTATCGAGGCTCAGAGTCCCTCCCATTAGTGTAGAAGTTTGGAGAAGGAGTACTAGCTTAGATGTCATCCTCGTCACTTAAGCGAGGTTCAGAATTAAAAGGTCTCTTGAGCTGCTTTATAGTGTGACTTTAATAAAGGCTCAAACTCAAAGCATTGGAATGTTACATCTTAAAACAAATCTAAATTAGAGCTAAAGCTGGGTTGTGCAAATAGCAAGCCACAAAGAGTCTTTTGCGGGCACGCTAAGACAGTCTGAAAACCATGTATGGAGAAAATGTTCTCTATATTTGGGTCAACATATGTTTGTGATCAAAGTTTTTCTTGCATGAAGATCAACAAGATTAAATGTAGGTACATTATAGTTTACAGATTTTGATGAGAATTTCAATAAGCAATCTCACTCCTGTTTTAAAAGACAAATGTAGAAAAGTGTGTTTGGGGTACATTTGTCTCATTAAAATACATTCTGAAATTAAATGTACTTGTAGCATTAAATTATATGAAATTAGCTCAATAAATTGTGAATAAATCTACCTCTATTTTTCCCTCTGACTGGAGCATCAATTTTTTTGCCGCTCTTAGGAACATCCGCCTGTCAGACGGATATGCAAATTTGAATTTTATTACCTTAAGGCCTATTATAAATGTCATTATCGCTCATGAAATAGAGTATGACTCAAATAAGATGATGTGTGGGATTAAATCAAACGCAACTTTTTTTCAAGATATATACACATTAGACAATTTAATCAAAAGCATGGAACATATAAATGAAAATTCATGTTTTTATGAATATATGTTTTTATGAATTTTAATATTTAAGTCTTTATGAGGTACACTATATTAATATATATTTTTATCACTAGAATTGTGATTAGTATTTTTATAAACTGATTAGAAATTAGTTATATTCATTTAAAAGTAATTAAAAATAATATTACCAAAAACGAAAAAGCTATTGGAACAACAGTAATGCAAAAGTAGAACTAACAATGCGTAAAATTATAGGAACAATAGTAAGCATAACATTTTTATAGAATATAAATATCGCTTGTTTTTCCGTGTGTTCCAAGCAAGTAGGAGTTCCACATTTGACGCATTTATATAACATCATTCTATTTTTTTTTTGTAGGGACAAAAACGGCAATTCCATCGATTTTCATGGCTGCCATCTATAATAATCATAAATAATTAAAAATACAAATAAAAATATTATAAAATAAATATTGTCGATAATAAGGAGCATCCGTCTACGAGGCGGGACACTAAAACATACGTACGGAGGAATATCCGTCTGATAGGCGATGATAGATATGAAAAATCGCATATACCAGCGTTTCTCAAACTGTGGGGTTCGCCTCCCTAGAGGGCCGTGATGGTTTTACTAGGAGGGCGCTAAAATATTGAGAAGTCGAAAACAAATGATTTAAAAAATTATTTATTACAAACAAAATACATTCTGATGTAATAAAAAATAAAAGACACATTTACACTGACATTATACACTTATAAATGCATCAGTACTGCGCAATGTATTTTACAAATTATTTAACAATACTCAGTTAAAGAAATGTTTTATAACTCCATGGGCTTGCCAAATTAATACTTATTTTGATAATTTGCACAGTTTCAATTTTATTACTTTACTACCGATTTAAAGTTATGCTCCTCAAGGCCGCCGCTTTCCACGTATTGAGATGGCAATAAGCAAATCCTCTGAAATAAGTCAATCCTTCGCAAACACTGACAATGGCCTTTTATTGCATTCCAAAGCCTTCGGAGTTTTTTTATGGATAGCAGTACACAGACAAGATCGTATATATTCATCCGGGGCATTTAACGCTTTGTCTCAGCCAGATGTTTATAAAGGGTGTTTTTTTGAGAGGTATAGAACTTTAAATTGCAATAAAACAACGATGTATTATTCGATTGGCATGAATTTTTTTTATTCGAAAGGTAATCTTGTGGCATTACATTTTAAATAGGATCAAGCAAGGCGTAGATTCGTCGAATGGGCCCAAAACGAGATTGCCGTTGTTCCCGATTTTCATAAGCGAATTTTGTTTAGCGGTGAAGCGCACTTCTGGTTGAATGGCTACGTCAACAAACAAAACTGCCGCATTTGGAGTGAAGCTAATCCACAAGTGTATGTCGAAACACCGTTACATCCAGAAAAACTGACTGTTGGGTGCGCTTTATGGACTGGTGGAATCCTTCTTCAAAAACGATGAAGGCCACAACGTTACAGTCAATGGTGATCGGTATAGAGCCATGGTTACTAACTTTTTCATTCCTGAATTGAGCAATCATGATGTCCAGGAGCTGTGGTTCCAGCAAGACACGGCGCAACATGTCACACAGTTCGTACCACAATCGATTTATTGAAAGACACGTTGGGTGAACGCCTAATTTCACGTTTTGGATCTGTGAATTGGCCTCCAAGATCTTGTGATTTAACACCGCTAGACTATTTTCTGTGGGGCTATGTAAAGTCATTGGTCTATGCGGATAAGCCACAAACGCTTGACCATTTGGAAGACAGCATTCGCCGTGTTATTGCCGATATACGGCCACAAATGTTGGAAAAAGTCATCGAAAATTGGACGTCCACATTGGACTACATCCGAGCCAGCCGTGGCAGTCCTATGCCAGAAATCATATTTAAAATGTAATCAAAATAAATCTTTCGAATAAAAAAATTCATGTCAATCGAATAATACATCGTTGTTTTATTGCAATTTAAAGTTCTATACCTCTAAAAAATACATCCTTTATATGCCGGTGACACTTCAGTTGTTAAAGTTGAATTATAGCTTTTGCTTCAAAGTATAGTATCATTGAATTGAATACATTGTTATCGTATGGAAGGGGGGCGCGATGAAATCTCTGACTGAATATTGGGTCTCGAGCATTGAAAGTTTGAGAAGCACTGGCATATACCGTGAGTTGAAAAAAATCGCCCCACTACCTAATCTTCTCACTGGGTTGAGTCCAACTGAAGATGTCAAGGCAGCCCATCCTAAAGATCCCACCACAGCGTTATCTACAAGCTTCAAAGCAAATCATCCCCGTCTGAGAGACGGATGTTCCGGTCAGAGGGTTACGTAACTTATATTTATTGATTTTTATGATACAATGTATATCTTATCTGATATAAAACTTTAACTAATGAATGCACTCATTTTAAAAAGGTGCGAAACCTCTGGTATTTTCCATTTCCACTTTATAGCCCTTGAGCCTGAACAATTGCCCAACCCTGAAATAAAGAACTGATTGTTTTTAAAAATGCGAAGGAGGAAATCTGTAAAATGTTGTACGGTTCATTTCATTTATCCAATAAAATTTTGAATCGCAGCAAATGGGCAATGCAGGCGTAACAGTACTTGTTACCAGAAAAACCAGAGCAAATAGTGAAACTCTAATAAGTTCTGTTACGATATCTACGACTAGGTTCTGCTCAATTTAAAAATACCGATAAGACAAAAGCATTGCTAGCCTGACCTTTAACAGAAAAAAAGAATACATATCTATATACATCGGCAATAAAAGCAACAAGACGTGCTAAATTATGATAATCTTATTGTTTTACATTCGATTTACATGTGTACTTGCCCTATTTGTTCTTCAACCGGAGAGAGTTTTTCTTTATATTTTGGACTATAAACAATGGACATGTTTTTAGTTTGTATTTCCTTTTCCTTTTGGAGGTGTCCGAGTTGAGTATATGTTGCTTCGTATTCACTCAGGTAAAAAATACAAGCCTTAATTAATGTAATGATCTCATATTTCATGTTGTAGCAATGTAACAAGGGAATGTGTATATTTATTTGTTACACTTTATTTTTCCCTTTTTAAGAACAGATTAAACTAATTCTTTTCTGCAATTTTAAGTCAATTTTTTTTTAAAACTTAGTATCATAAAACTTATTTGGATCCTAAAATGAAGTTATGGGCAATGATCTGCTATTTGTCTCTTATTTTTTTCTTCGTAAGATGAAGCTAAAAAACTTTACTTAAAACTATAATTATAAAGCAATGTTCGAACCAATACTTTATATCTTGACTACACCAAATTTTTATTTAGACAAAATAGTAAAAAGAAAAAATCATACATTATGCGGCAGAGAATGAAATGCATTAAAAAAGTATCCTTAAAAAAAGTGTCATGTGTTTTCCCTTCACATTTTTGACAAACTAAATAAAAAGAAACAGTCGTGTAACTGCTCTAGAAGAGATTGATTAGGTGATAACTGTAATGGTCACCCCAATCAGGAGAAGCGTCCTCTAGCGACCACATATCTTCAGTACAGGCCAGTTGAGGAGAGAATGCGGTCGCTATGAAAAATCGCCCATGTTCTTTGCCCGTTATTCTTGTTAATGACATGTTTTATCTGAGTGTAACGTAACTTATATTAATAAATATTTTTAACTCTAAAGGAGACCTAATTGAACCTAACGCCAAATTTACCACTTTTACTTTAATCTTTACGGCTGTTTTCACCATATGTACAAGAGCGTGACTTTAGCGCAGAGCACACTTTTGGACAGAAAAAAATGCTTCATTTTTTATAAAAATTCGTGACATTGTTTCTCATGCACTTGTTTATAGTATAGTGTTTTTAAAATTTCAGAATATTTCATAAATAATTAGTTTTTCCATTTAACACGTAAAGGGAATGCTCATTTAGCATTATATTATAGGAGACAAAATGCGAAACACATTTCGTGATGGAAAAAATGTGTCAACTCGTATAAAAATGAGTAGTATGAAAAAATAAGTGATTCTCTACATGATAGTGAAGCCAGAATGTAATATTATTGTCTGAGTACTTTTATGTATGAAAAAATATGCCTCATTTGAGTCCTATTCAATAACATTAGCTGAAAACAGCCTTAACATCCAGTGCTCTACAGTTGTGTTTTAAATTAATGGGGCTTATATAAATGATTTCACTGTGACAAAATAGATGTGGTCATTGAAGTATTTTTTGTAAGTATTCATTTACACTGATCTTAAAATATATCCTGTGTTGTGCAGTAGGATGAGTTAAGAAAGGAGTTTCCTGTCCTATTCAAACCTCACACGATAGGTTACTCATGATTCATTTATACCTATAATATCTAATGACGTCCTGCACCCTTTGCCGTCGAAATTAGCAGCTTTCAAGAAAAATATTTTTTCTGTTAAGGCCAAAAATAATGTTATTTGGGGGAAAAATCCGATTTTTTTTTCTAACACAAACTAATAAAAAAATTTTCAGCTGTTGAAAAAAATCCTTAATTCAGGGTTTATTATTCGTGAAATAGGGGGTTTTACCTTCATTTTAATTGGGGAAAGAGAAAAATTCGTTAAACAGTGGTTCGTTAAATCTGGGTTCGACTGTATTACATCAAACTATATAATGAACAAATTAATATTTCTTTATACACAAGAGTACAACCACTTTTAGTTGAAAGAATATATTTTTACTTTTGATATATATTAAATAATATATTTTCTAGGCGAGATTCTCTAACCATTTTGGATAATTCTTGATTGAAAAATTTCTTAAGCAACATTCCACATTCTTTATTACATATTTTAAGGCCTTTTTACTTTTCTCATTAGATTCCATGATTGCTACTGATCAAATTATACGTGGTAACACACGTTCACATCATTATTATTGTAAATTAAATTTATTTCAACCAACGAAAAACCATGCCGGTTTTTTGTTCAACATATAGAATACTGATGAAATTTTAAAGCAGTTGTTATTGTGTTATGCGTCCAAGGATATTAAAGATAATAACATGAATTACGTGCTAATATCATGAACTTTTTAATTTGATGGAATTAAAATCTAGATGTGGGGAGTTGTACATTTGATGACCCGTTTAGGCATTCTATTAGAGGCTAGTAAAGTTCATGAAAGCGTTTAAGATAAAGTAAACATTTGTGGAGAAAAATCATATCAATTTACTGAATGAGGTAGTCTTTTAAAGTATTATTTCCCATTTAATTTGAGAGTTACTCAATATTTTTTTAACTGTGCATGCATTAGACTAATAGTTTCTTAGATATTTGTACCTTGAACCATAAAATTAAATTTGAATAGTTGCATGAAATCTGACAATTTACTGAAGTAATTTCTCATTACTGAGTATTTATTAAATCTGGGTTAATGAGATGGTATAAGAATTTTATATGTTGAAAACTTAATTTTTTTCTTTCAGAACAGTGGTTCTTGAAGTGTTCTCTCATACAACGATGGAATTCCCCTCTTTTAAAGACTCTGAAAGGTCTAATGGAAAAACTGAAAGATGTGCCATACTAGATTAGATTATTAAATAGTCCCCAATAAAGATACTCTACTACAGCTTGTAATTTGATCAAGAATATTAAGCCATTCGACTAACCTAAAATCATGATTTTTTTAAAAAATTGACACAATTTTTTTATGATTTTATTTTATAGGCCATTCTATTAGCTTTATAAAGATACCAAGTTTTTTATTTTCCATTCACTAAAACAAAAACTATAAGTGTTTTAGTAAAAGCAGGTGCCATAACTTTATATACGTCAAACTTTAAAATGCGTTTTATTCGAAATGAGTTTTTTCTGGAAAGCTCAAACGGGGACAGCGATTGCTCAAAAAGTTTTAAAAATATTTTGCTAAAATTTTTTGTGTATGTTCTTTATAACAGTATAAGTGTTTTAACCTTCAGATTTATCTCTCAATCACTGTTTTATTACACAATTCACAGTTCTTTATGCGAATATAATCATTGTCTTTTTAAAGTAATGTTATATAATAACTAAGATAAAGTGCTCTAGTTTTTGAAAAAATTAAAATATCTCTTATCCTGGAGGTCATTTCAAAAAGGAATAGCAAAGTAATACATCAAAATTGAAAAATTTAGTACTAGTTCTTTTACCATTTATTCAGCGTGGGCCCCGTTTATTTAATATTTTTGTCAATTTTTATCCATTCTTTCCCATTTTAGTAGTAATAATTTATTTTTCTCTTCTTAATTTTAGCCTTTTTTCTTAAAATGTACTAAATAAATATGAGCCCCCAAAAAAAAAAATTTCCATATCTCCTTTTTTAAAAAAAAACGTTGTTGCAAATAGTCGGATACCTTAAGTCGGGGAGGGATGTTCAAAATCTTGAGGTTTCGCGATGTCAACCTGATACAGAAAGAAGGGGGAGGGCACGGTAATCGAAAGTTTAAGAACCGTTGTTTTAGTGTACTTAGGGCATATTATCAAGAAATAATTAGTTTCATAAATTTTCCAAATTTGAAATTACTTAAATAATCGTAAGAGGCTTGATTTTATCTTTCATCTTGGTACGAAAACAGGTGAATATATTTAAGTATAAACTTTTTAATGCTCTTTTTTGAAATCTTTTTTTGTACAAAAGAGAGTTTAAATTTATCGAAATTGAAATTTTTGATTGGGTTGATATTTCAGTTTATAAAAACTTATTTTGTGTATATCTAAAAGTATAATATATTTTAATATTTTGAAATTTTTTTGGTAAATATAAAACCGTTGAAATCATACAAATGGTTTTAGGTTCTATATTACAAATGATTTTAATTTAAAGTTATTACAACTTTTTCTCGTTTAAGTTATGTTATCTTTCTACCAAAACTATAAAATTTTGTAGGTGTTATAAGTACATTAAATACCTAAAGGAGACTAAAAAATAAGAAGTAATAAATATATTTGCGCATCAAAATCTTTCATTATAGTATCACTGTAATCCTTAAATCTCAATTATATTTCCTTGTGATGAAAACAAAAGAAATCATGAATTTATTTAAGAAATTTTTGGCACTACCATTGTTTATAACATTGATAAGCATGAATCATTATAATAAGCCTGACTCATTGCTGATTGTTACAATGTTCCTTTTTAACAAGTAGATTAAAATGCACTACAAAGCGATTTTTGCTAATTATTGCCTTTCTTTCGTGTGTGTTTTGCTTACGATATAAATTAAATAATTGCTTAATAGTAAGCACATAACATTCATTAGCTTTTTTGTTTTACATTCTAACTTATTTTTAGATTGTTCTTTTTTTTCGTGCTACTAAAATTTAAACTAAGGGGATGTATAACCATTCACTTTTTACCACACGATTATGTGGTAGTGGTAAATGAAAAATAATTTCCTTCATTTCGATAATCCTTTGCATAAAAATACACTGCTCAAAATAATTAAAGGATATTGCGGTTTTAAGTGGATCTTGTGGCTGGGAAACTTTTTAGCTGATTGATACATGGTCGACAGACGTAGTAGGTTATATGAGAATAAATTACACATGTTTGGCAGAAAAAATGCATTTTATTGCGCATTTGTGTACAAACGGAAAAAAACACAATTTGTGCATATGAGAAAAAAAGAATAAGAAAAGGTGTTTTCTTCAAAGGAAATCATTTTCAGTAGGGGCTATGGATTCCACGGACGGCCAGCAACGTTGAGCACCTTTGAGGCATGGAGTCAATGAGGCTGTTAATCACGAGTTGGGGTATTCTGTCCCACTCTTCCAGAAGAGCTCTTTCCAGTTCTTGGGGAGTTTGTGGGGGTGGTTGACAGCCAGCAACTCGTCTTCCTAGAGCGTCCCAAATGTGCTCTATTGGATTCATGTCTGGAGAAGACGCTGGCCATTCCATTCGTAAGATTCCTTCCTCGAAAAGGAAATCCTCCATCAGATTAGCACGATGTGGCATGCAGTTATCGTCCATTAAAATGAAGTCATCTCTGACTGCTGCAGCGTAAGGGGCTACAATAGGTCTGAGGATCTCATCACTATATCGGCGAGCAGTCAGAGGTCCATCTCGAATGATGTAGAGGTCTGTGCGCTCGTCAATGGAGATGCCACCATACACCATCACTCCCCCACCGCCAAATATGACACTTTCGTGCACGGACGCAGGATTATTCCTACTGCCACACTCCCTCCAGATGAAAATACGTTTATTAAAATACGCCGGATGAACAGAAGAACGGGACTCGTCAGATAAAAGAACATTGCTCCATTCATTTCTCCTCCTGTTCACATGCTCTGTTGCCCACACCTGCGGTCGTGATGATGCCTTGATGTTAGTTTAACACATACCATCGGTCGGCGAGCATACAGACCTACACCATGGAGCCGGTTTCGGACAGACTGAGTTGAAACCGTGGTGCCAGTAGCCGAGCGAAGGTGTTGTTGGAGAAGAGTAGCGTTCATATTTCGGTGTCTCCGAGCCGTTAACACTAAATAACGATCTTCATTGGGCGTTGTTGCCCGTCTACCACCTTGTCCTGGTCTTCGGCCTGCACTTCCAGTCTCCAAAAAACGGTTCCAGATCCTGGAAATCACACTTTGTGACACTCCAATGACTTGCGCTACTTCGGCTTGAGTTTGGCCCCCCTCTAACCCACCAACAACTCTCCAAGCTTTTTAATCGGTTAAATGACTTCGCTGAGACATCGTACTCATCGAAACAAAGCAGTCACTGAATGCCGATCATCCTTGTTTTCATTTCAGTTTAAAGTCAAATTTCATTCGCTGCCGCTGAAGCGATGTTTTTGACGTCGAACTCAAAATTAGCATACTCCACTGTTTGAAAATCAGAAAAATTTGCATTTGTGATTCCCTTCTTCCATTTTCAGCAAAAACAATTTCGCTTATATTTTTATTTTATATAAAACTTACAATATTCTTTAATTGTTTTGAGCAGTGTAGTATGCGAGTATATTTATGTGAAAAAAGAAATTGGAAACAGAAGTACTTGTGTGTGTGTACTATTTGACAGCCTAATATGGCTCGTTACCTATCACCTGGACTAGAGTAGGTTGCTATACACATCAATCAAAATCTGTAGTATGTAAATATGGAATATGTTCTTTGAAATTGTTTTTAATATATTTGTTAACTTTGGAAGTTATTCTCTCTTTTTAAAACTATTATCGTCTGTTTTGAGATTTAGTAATTTTTTATAACTCTAATTTTTCTTATTTCGTTTGATACAAGTTATGTTGCTGAAGTTGGCATCCTTTTTGTGATGAATCTGCATTTAAAAATTTGAATTTGATTGTGTTTTTGACATAACGTAACTAACTTTCACTTTTACAGAGTGATTTAAACTAATTTAATTAGATTTCAGATTGCAAAGATTCTTCTCGGTGTGCTTATGTGTAAATAGGTATTCTTGTTTGTAACGTCCTGGTTCTAATTTTAAAAGTTTATTTTATTTTGAATTGATTATTTCCCCCATATTTTGAACACTGAGCCACCGAAACAAAAACGACAAATCTGGCATCTATTCTGCAATTGCAACTGGCGATCGAACTTATTCGATTTTTTATTCCTTGTAATAAAATGGAAAAATGAATTCCGATTTTGTTTTGGCTCTGCCTCTCTAGCTCTTTCTTTTAAATCTGTATATATTCAATCAGAATTCATCTCCGGGCTAAATTTCCCTGGACAGCTGGCTTGAAAGAAGAATGTTACTGTGACGCTCACTCAACTTCTTTTTGCAAGTTTCATTTCAAAGTTGTCAAATAAATCTTTATGAATAAAATTGAGCATATGAAACATTTGACAGCGAAACGGCGAAATGATGAATGCAGTCAAAAAGTAATAATATTGAATAGTATAAAGATGAATTGGAGCACACACACAGAGAACGATTTACTATCTATGCTTTTCATTCAAAATGAATTTTTCTGCTTTCATAATCGATTAAAACTTTTAAAACTTTATTATTGATTGATTTAATTGTCTGTTCTTTTGAAGAAAAGATTCATACGTTATTTATCACGACCGGGCTATTTATAACTTGTATTCTTTTGTCAAATATGCTATTTTCAATTGAACCGTTTTAGGACGGTGTTAATTTTTTATTAGCTGAGTGTAGATTTTTTTCAACTTGATTATTGTGTTTGCAGTTTTAAAAAACCTCATTAAATGTGTACCAAATTGCATAATTCACTGGTTATCCATAATTTTAGCTTATGAGTGTAGTTTTATTTTATTCTGTTGCTTCTTCTTCCATCGAATTACAAAAATACCAAACTTAGAAAACATCCAAAATGTTGTAATAAAATGCATTTTGTAATCTAATATATAACAGTGTTCTTGGACACAATCGAAAGGTGCGACTGATGTCCTGAATTTCACTGTTTTCGGAATAGGAATAGCTGCCGATCCCCATGGTAACTGTTACACGAATTTAATTTGGAATAAGACTTAAATTTAGTATAATTTCTAGTTATGGAGACTTTTCATTGCAAGGTTGTATAATCTTACCATTCTTTGTCTAATGGACTAAATTCGTGAGACTTTAGAGTCGCATCATAACTATAGTCATGTGTTTCCAGCTAATCAGTTCAGAAATTCACGTGACGCCATGGACATAAAAATACAACGCGTGTTTCCAGGCAAGCAATTTATGCCCTGCACCGTTGCCAACTTAACCTTTTTGCAGAAACTTTCTTTTAAAAATACAAATTTGTCAACGATAATAACTCACATAAATAAACAAAATGAACTTGATTTGAAAATATACACGCATAAAATAAGATTATTTTTTATCAATTTTTGAAAAACTTTGGGATTTATCAATTGCTTTATGTATTGTTTCCATTTGTATATTGTTTTGATTGCATTTTAAATGTTGTGTTTCAGTGAGTTATCATTTTGATTATGTTCTCTGTAAGTCTTGCATGTTTTAGAAACATTGCAAGGCCGGGCGGCATGTTTAGTGTACGTATATGAGAATATAAAGCGCCCTCTATATACTATACAGTGCTCATAGTATTCAATGTATCCTTAAAGGTACATGCGCAATGACGATATACGTAACGCTTTAAAAATTAGTAGTTTTAAATCTCATATTCAGAAAATAGCAATTAACTTTTTCAATGCTCTACCTGAAACCAATAATTCTAATATGCATAACTTAATTCCTTATATTCTTAATGATATTACTAAAAGACCAAGAAGAATCCTTCTTGATTCTTATAATCCTCCTTAAAATTATTTTTTCGTGCAATAATTTTTATTGCACCATTTTTAGCTATAATTTTACTTCTTTTATAAAATTTTTTGTCACTATTAATTTCTTTCACCCCTATTGGACTTGCGCATCCCCATTTTCTAAACCCCAGCCCCCAGGGCAGCCAATTGGAGTCACTGTTCACTGTACCCAGCATCCAATCAGAGAGCAGCCTTTAAGCTCTCAGCCAAGCCAAAAAAACTCAAAAAACTTTCCACCCAGATGAAGCACCATAGCCACGCCTCCCGGATTCCAACGTTCAACCAATCGCCATCATGCCACTCAGCAGAATGGAAAACACCACTTTTGCCATGCCCAGCATCATAGACTCTCCCGATATGGGATTGAGGGCTGTTTTACAGTCCAGATGCCCAAAAAGGAACGCCTAACAGTCCACTACCAATTGAGTGAGACTCTTTCTTGAGTATTTTTAATGAGTATTGAACTGAGCTAACAAACATTTTGAATAATCTTAATACTTGAACATATTTTCTCAATTGTCAAATTTTAAATGTTATCTATATTTTACAAGTAGAACAACAAGTGCAAGTCTAATATTAGTTTTTTGAATGAAATAGAGAACACGTGATTGCATTTATCATGTGACTTTTATGAGTTCAGCCCAGCGCTTCTCAAACTTTCAATACTTTCGGCCCAGTTTTTAATCATAATTTTCAACGCACCCCCTCCACCCAAAAACAATGCTTTGAATTCAATAATAATATACTTTGATGGACAGCTACAATGCGACTTTAATTATAATCGTACAAATTATCAAGATAAGTATTAAATTTTGTATATAACATTATGACATTCCCATGGGGGTCACTGGTAATTACTAAACTTGTTCTTAACTTAGTATTGTTAGATTAATTAGCAGTACTGATACATTTATAAGTGTATTATAACAGTGTAAAAGTGCATTTCATTTTTTTATCATCTCAAGATGTATTTTGTTTTGCTTCCTTTAAGTAAATTGATAATTTTTTTTAAAAATAAACTTTTGTTTTCGACTTTTCGATAGGCTCCCATGTGGGATTATCATGCTCTCCTAGGGGGCCGCGTCCCACAAAGTTCGAGAAACCATTTAACCCATTCTTCTTCTTGCATCAAGATGAGGCTTGATTCCATTTGAAATTTCAAGTTGATTTTGGAATTATTTAACAAATAAAAAGGAATTACTTAATCTACAAAATATTTTGCGCGAATATGTTTTTACATGAATTCTTTATTTAAGAATATCTTTTCATAAATAAATTAGTTTGCCAAAAAGAAACAAAGAGTGATGGAGTTGATATATATGTGTAAGTGCTTTCAAGCATTGTTTGTTTTGTTCCAGGTAATCACTTTATTTCCAAACCAAGGCTATAAGTTCTATAGCGGCTATTTAAGGTATCCGACTACGTTCGGAACCGTGATTATAAAAAATCGCATAAATGGATAATTTTCATGATATTAAGTGTCGCTTAGCTTAGAATATACACTCAGGAACATTGAAAATAGCGACCCAAGAAGGAAGCTAAGTGCAATTGAGAAACTTTGCAAATAAGTACAGCGTAATGTGATATGCAAATGATCCAAGTTTTGTGCCAATACGCATGCTTAAACACGCCGAGGTGGCGCTACAATCAGGAAGAGGTGCTATATAAGCCAGCACAAATTCGAAGATTCATAAACGTGACGATTACCCGCCGATTGTAGGAAGACTTTGGTAAGCGAAACATGGTAGGTAAACGTGCTAGAAGACATTTCTCACAGTTAAGGGAGTTTGAGAGAGGCCTGATCATCGGGATGAAAACTGCCGTCTGGTCGACGCACCGTCTTGCTGGCCAGGTGGATCGTTCGGAGTGTGCCGTTAGAAATTGTTGGGAGCAGTGGACACCAGAAGGTACCCACGCACAGAAAACCGGGTCTGGAGCGACCAGGAAGACCACGAGGAGAGAGGATTGAAGGATCGTGCGGCAAACACTTGTTGACCCCACAGTTACTCGTTCAACGATACGAGCAGACGTAGGCGTAGCAATTGTTCCACAAACAATTTCCAGACATATTGCAGAAGCAAATCTTAAAAACAAACGCCCTTTCCGTGCACTCCCTTTAACACCGGAACATCGGCAACTGCGTCTACAGTGGTACCAAGCCAGATCAATGTGGAATGTCACAGAATGGCAAAAGGTTGTTTTTAGTGATGAATCCCGGTTTGTTTTGGGGACAGAGGATAACCGTGTACGCGTGTGGAGGCGCCCTAGTGAGCGGTACAATTCCCCCCACACTGCTCTACGTCACACTGCCCGCACAGCTAGTGTAATGGTCTGGGGGCCATAGCCTATGATGGCCGGTCCACTTTAATTGTTATGCGTGGAACCTTAATGGACCAACGTTACGTTGATGATATTCTTCGACCCCATGTAGGACCTTTCCTAAATGGTCTCACAGGGGCAATTTTCCAGCAAGATAATGCTCGTCCGCATACAGCAAGAGTTGCTCAAGACTTCCTACGTCATTTTCAGACACTTCCATGGCCGGCCCGCTCCCCCGATTTGTCCACTGTAGAGCACGTGAGGGATCAGCTAAAACGGCAGATGCCATTGTGTCACTCTGTATATGATTTAGAGTCGGCTGTTCAAGATTTGTGGGCCCATCTGCCTCAGGACAACATAAGGTGTCTAATCAACTCAATGCCGGACCGTGTGGCGGCAGGTATTGCAGCTGGAGGTGGTCCAACGCGCTATTGAAGTTGCCCAGTATTTGTGTCGTTGCACACCCTGTATCCGTTTAATTGTCTTGTTTTTGAGATCAAGTGAATCTCTCATCTGTGTCATTATGTGTATTAAATTTCTTTTCAATCCGATGCTTTCTTCTTGGGTCGCTATTTTCAATGTTCCTGAGTGTATGTATAAAATTGTTTTAAGGATATTTTGACAAAAAAAATTATTTAAATACAATATTTTGGCGAAAAATTAACTTAGAATAATCTTTTTCCAAAATGTTCTCCTTTTATTAAAAAAATGCTTCTGAAATAATAATATTTTGCTTATATAAAGTAAAGACTTCTCCAGAGTCTGAACTAGGATTTTTGAAAAATTTACATTATTTTCAGAGTTACCACTAAATAAAATAATTATCGGCGTTTTTTTCTTAAAATTGCTCCCTTTTGTTGTCATAAAATATGGATAAACCTACTTCTAAGTTATATATTTCAAAAATTCTAGTTGAGACTCTGTACAGAGGTTTTATCTATATACAGGCAAAATATTATTCTAATAGAAGCATTTTTCACAAAAGGAGAATTTTTTGGAAAATGGGTCATTCTATCTTCTTTTTTTGTCAAAATATTGTTCTTAAATAATTTTTTATGGTAGTACTATTCTTAAAACAATTTTATATACATTTTTTAATCTAAGGGACACTAAATATCATAAATATTATCCATTTATAGGCTTTTTCCAAGTCATGGTTCCGAACATAATCGAATACCTTAAAATGATACTTATTGCATTTTGAAATAACATCAATTCTTCCGAGCTCGATATATATAAGCCATTTGTCCAGTTGTTTTTGTTATGTGAAAAAGCTTAAAAACAATTCATTTCTCTAAGACTTTCAAATAGGGAAATTTTATATTGTCATATATTTTTTAACAAAATTTCTCAACCCCGAAAATGTATTGTGTTGTAATAAAAAACAATATACGGTGTGTGCGTATCTAATCCGTTCAAATCAAAGTTTATATAATTATAGATGACCGTATCCTAATTCAGAGAACTATTTCGTAAATTTTCCCTTGCACATACTACATTTTGAAATTTAATTCATTTTCCTTAGAATTCCGAAAATACTCCCCTTCCATTTTTAACTGAATTTTTTTAAATTTAGAAACAGGTTTGTGTAATGGTTATCTAAAGTAAGCTTCTGTTTCGCAATTATCGGGGCAAAGTCTCGAATATTTCCTTTGAATGAGTACGTAAGACGAATTACAGACAAAAAAAAAATAAAATAAAACTGAATTTAAAACGAGACTTGGAAATAGAGTATTTATAAGCTATATATATATATATATTTTGAATAATGGAAATTCAATTCTACAGTATACGAAGCGAGTTATGAAAAAAATTTATCAATGAAAGCCCGCATCTGATAATAGTATTAACCTTTAAAACTCGGTAGTTAATGTGCTGTTCTGCATTTCCCGTCCCCTCCTCATTTACTTAAGAAGAGATAGTATTTTTAGAAATAAAGATGAAATTATAATTAAACACAATGTCGTAACGTACACCTCCACATCGTGGGTGGCCCAGGATTCTATGGGACTCAAAGCCTGACTAACTCCAAGTACATACCCTTTGTAAGATCTAGTGTGTAGCCCAGAACCTGACTTTGCAGGGGGCCCTAATATTCTCAGTTGTGCCACTGATTAAACATAAGGTGGTAAAGGGGGTCAGTGGCGCACCCAAGAAGGGGGTCCTGGGGGTCCGGACCCCCAAAGCCCTTGATTTTTTTTTGATTGACTGTAATTCTAAGTATATAGTACGTAAAATTTAATTAAGTATTTGTTATTAATGATTAATTTTATTAATTAATACTAATTATTTATTCAATAATTAGTTTTTTTACTTTGTTTTGTTCCCAAAAATCGACAAAATCAAAAGGAGCATGATACAAGAAGGGTGAACTTTCCGACTCCGGACCGCTCCCCCCTTGAAAAATTCCTGTGTGCGCTACTGAAGGGGGCTCTTTGAAAAAGAGGGACATATCGATCTAATGTTATTTGTTTACTAGCTGGTATACCCGTTCTTCGCACGGGTGAATTAAAAAATTAAACAATGCAGATAAAAGGATGAAGAAGTTTTTAATGAGTTAATTTTACGTGAATTGCAAATTAAACAAAACCAAAAAACTTTTTGCATATCTCAGTTGAACAAAAAAACCTTTATTTTTTAAATTTTATGTCTGTAGATCTAATAGCTGATAAAAAGAGAGGATTTTTTTTATTTATAATGCCCCGTAACTCTCTTGCGGGTCGATTTTTGAAAACATCTTCCTAAGCTGGTCTCTGCTAAGCAAAAGTAACACATTGTGACAAATTTTGTGTAATGAACGCTTAAAATAGTGGAAATAATTTGTATCTGGATGTGTAATACGTCAATATTACTTTCTGTTGTATTTATTTTATATTAAATCTGCAATATTCACAAGAAACGCCGTTCCTTATATTATAATGGCGATTCAATAGAAACATAGCAAATTGTTGGCAATAGAGCCAAGTTGACAAAATTTTTGGAGCCCTGTTGGCAACTTGGCAATTGATTAAACGGTACAGAAGTTATGCTGTAGAGATAACTGATGGGGAGCTGCAACAAATAGGATAACCCAAAACCCTTCTCCACTAAAAATACATATACATGCCAATTTTCATAGTTATCGATTGAACGGTGTTGTAGTGATGCGATTTCATACACACAAACATCCATTTATATGTATATATAGATAATGAATGTTACTAATCCTTTGAGAGGAAAGTGGAAAAAGATAAAAGTGAAGAGCTATGAGAGAATTGCGCTGTTTGTAAAAAAATCACCATAAGTATGTTTAGCGATGTATGTTTTTTATGGCATAAGAAGTAAGTTTTGAGATCGTATTCCTCTTGTTTCAGTGTTATTTTTATGTGTGTGGCCATATCAAAATTACACATTCCGTTGCTAGTACCCCTGACCACCCCCAGGGTATCCTCCCTCAAAATTGGGGTGGAACCGAGCAAAGTCGTACTGCCCCTTGCATGGTGCTCGAAGCTAAAGCTAACGACAGGTCTAAAAATAAATCTAGCCCTTCACCACAATGAATTTCGTGGACCTTGATCTGATGTTACTGTCGATTAGGTTGTATAAGTAAGAACAACAGTAACAACAACCGCATTGTATAGATTTAACTAAGAGTTATTTTTACAACATTATATATAAAAATGTGAAATAAAATCCTTTTAGAAATTAGGATAAAAAGACACATAATAATACACAAACTAAACAACAATGTTCCCTTAAAACCTAACAACGCCAACCACTTATTCCTATAGAAAAAAAATGGAAATTTTATTCAAATTTGTGGTTTGTCAGGCAAGAGAAGAAATAAAATGATAGATATGTACGCATAAGTCCAAAATTCGGTACATATATTTATAAGGCAGATTTACAGTGGCATTATAGCAATGCTTAAAAGGACTGTTTAAAATGGCGTATGCTTTGTGTAATGGACTCCTTCTAGATCATTCTACTAATCCTTAAAGGGGAATACTTTCCATGCATTGATTTGAGAGAGAGAGAGAGAGAGAAAGATGAGAGAGAGAGATGAGAGAGAGAGATGAGAGATGAGATGAGAGTGAGAGATGAGAGAGAGAGATGAGAGATGAGAGAGAGATGAGACAAAGAGATGAGAGAGATGAGAGAGAGAGATGAGAGAGATGAGAGATGAGAGAGATGAGAGAGATGAGAGAGAGAGATTTCAAAACCTTTTTTCTATAACGAAACCGCTATACATACAAATGAGAGATACTATATAGCAGGGATGGCAAACTAGTGGCACCCGTGCCATTGATGGCATGTGACACAATATTTTGGGCACGCCAGCGATCAAATCGGTTTGCATTTTATTTCAAAATAACAAAGTTCACTATGAAGTATTACGAACAAACGAAAGGGATTGGTCACGGGGAGCGCACTCGTTTGTTATTGTCTTGTCTTAGTTACGTCGTGGACTACAATTGCTTATGACGCGAAGTTCGTCTACGTCTTCATTGAAACAAATGTATTTTAAAGTTTATTTGTGTTATATATACGATTTTTAATTGTAATTTAACATGGATAGTTCAGGAAAAGAACAAAAAGTGCAAGATAGGAAGTGTAACAGATAATTTCAAATTAGATAAATGTACAGAAATATGGCACTATTAGTAAAGGTGACAAAGCGGTGGGTGTTTTATGTTCTGCAATAGTGATATGCAGTACCTCGTCTGTAAAACGACATTTCGGAACAAATCACAAATCCTCTTGTCAAAAAAGTGAACCACAGCAAAATAAGTTAATAATATAAGTTATTTACCATCCAATCTGTGCAAAAACAGAAGTCACACTAATGTTTGCTTTAATTTGAATTACACGTATAACTAAAACATTAACAACTATACAGTGCACAAAAAGTATTTTTTCGTAGTTAATAAAGAATTTTGTGTTGTTAATATTTAGTTTTATTATTTTTACAATAATCACGAGTAAAAATTATTTGACGGAACGTCTATGTCTCATTAAACAATTCTTTAGAAAAAAAATGGCACGTTGATCCATAAAGGTTCGTTAACCCTGCTATATAGGGTTAAGTTAATCGAGTTCGTGGAGGAAGATATAGTAGTAAGGTGTATTCATTCTTGCTTGAGTAATATTCTACATTGTCAATGTATCTGGACATAGAACTTGCGTCCTTATTATCCGAGTTCAAACAAGATAGTTTAGGTCGGCACTTCACATACATTTGAAAATTTCTTTATCTATTATTATTGATTAGGTCTAACTCGCTTCCATTAGCTGTTTGCAACCTTATTTTATTTAGAATTAATAAGAACAACAAGGTTGTTGCGTTTTAGAGTTGTTTCTGCGTTCAGTAGCTCTTCACATTAACTTGAACAGGGATTCTCTACAATACACCCATGTAGAAGTATTGCATGTTTTGGAAAATCTCTGGTATAGTATTGATCTTTTACAGAGCAGCAAAGATGCACATGAAACATCATGATCTACAGAATCCATAGGTGAGTTGTACATCAAATACTTCTCCAGGATTTTTCTCCCTCAAAATTATGGTGGAATGGAGCTCAAATGTGCGTTCACTTCCATGGTGCTCAAAATTGCAGCTAACGATACACGTAATCTAGCCCCTTCCCTCGATGAATTTCGTGGACCTCGATCTGACACCGTTGAACGAGCGACATTAGAAACAACACTCAACAACAGCACACATCAAATACCTCATTATACAATCGCCAAAAGATAATATCTAATAATTCTAAAATCAAATCCAGAAAGTGTTGAGGGCCAATATGAATCCATTGCTTAATATAAATCGGATGTGTGGGACTTAAATTAAAACTTATGTCCATGTAGTAAAATTCACATTTCTTGCTGAATGAGGGGGAAACGAAATGCTAAAAAGGTAAGTAGTATATGTTCCGAGAAATTAGATTTATGAATTTAAAAGGCAAAAGACGAGATCTTCGCTGCTGATCAATAAGAATATTCTGGAAATAATCATGAACGTTCTTCAATGTTCTTGTTTTACATGTTATGTTTCAAACACTGTAAATGGATTAAAACTCTGTTTTCATTGAAACAATGTTTCAGTCAATCGGCTAAGACCAATCATGCAGTGGAAATGATGCACTTTAAACTTTATGGAGCTCCATCTTCATGTAGGCGGGGTGCGAAAATTAGGAGAACGGGATATCAATTTGGGTATGGTTCTCTCAATTGATGGTTGTTCAAAATTGTGAAGTCTGTCAAAGATATCTCGCATATTGCTTCTAAGAAGGACGTTGATTAACTATCAGTCAAGAGATTATTGAGTCTATGGTAAATATGGTTTGTGTGTCCTATGTATTCAGTCAGTCAATATATTTAATGGTTGAATGATAATCCTCATGTACCTTGTTCAATTTCTCATAAGGATTTTGCGATTACTAACAACTGTTAAAAATTAATACCCAAGTTTTTTTATTGAACTAGGAATATGTTTTTATGAAAAACAGTCCACGTAAATGTGATATGGTTTATTTCATAATTGTCTTTCCAAATAAAACACTTCTTCCTCACGCACACATTTTTCGATTTAAAAATAATATTTATTTAAAAGATATTCTGATAGATTGATTGAAATAATATACATATAAAACACTTTATGTTTTTAACTAAGTGATGGATGTACACATCAGCAATTTATGCGTACAAGAGAAAACAAAACATTGTAAAAATAGAACAAACAGAAATCAAATTGAACACTGTTATTAAGCGTTTGTGAAGCTATTTTTTGGTATCCTTCTATTTACTCATTGGTTCTCTATACATATTTTACGCTAAAAATTCACACTAAAAATTAAATGGCTCGAAATTTTAGAAAAAGAATTTTATTCGAGTTTTCCCTAGGGTCTGTGATCTCCTAGCCTTGTCGATTAATCAAACTTGATTAATGCATTAATGGTTTATTGTATTACGATCACAAAACATAAAATTATATACAATTTGTACATATTTTAAGTAAAAAATCAAGTTTCGAGTTTTATGACACTTATAGAGAAATAAAGCAAAGTGTTTGACCGTGTGGCATCCAATGCATCTGCCTCCGGCAAATGCAAAAACTTTCACGTAAAGCTCTCTCTGGTAGAGCTCACAGATTTCTCATCGAGAGACAATCACTGAATTATCTCTACATAAAGCTCTCTAGCGGAGCTAAGCAACCGTTGTCATCGAGAGGTAATCACCAACTCCAAATATCCACAATAAGCCCGTTTGCGGAGAAAAAAACAACGTCTCTCGCCGAGAGGTAATCACCAACTGTCCCCTGGCGTGGCACTCGCGCATGCGCAGTCCCTCGGATCAGTCTTCGTTGCAACCTAGAGTCTCAGAACGGGTCTAGAGTAGGGATGACAATTCTCTCCAAAAAAGATCGATTTTTAAATTGATTCGAATCGTAACCTGATGAATCGATTCACAAAAAAAATAGAGTTCTAAAAGATCGATTTCTAAGAAATCGATTTTTTTT
This sequence comes from Trichonephila clavipes, assembly GCA_019973935.1. NCBI lineage: Eukaryota > Metazoa > Arthropoda > Arachnida > Araneae > Nephilidae > Trichonephila > Trichonephila clavipes. The sequence continues at coordinate 1,728,827 of BMAU01003807.1, forward strand.
CAAGTCTCCGCTTACAATATAAATATAAACCCATTTTATCAAAAGTAAGAAAGATACCATAATAAACGATCTCTTATCAATAAAATCAGGGAATTTTTTAGTTCAGGAAATTCGTCACTTACAATTATTCTTATTTCCACATCAATGTATCAGGTATAAAAGAAGACATTTATTTTCTAAATGTATTTGTTACATTAAAAAGTTTACAAAATAGATAATAGGCCTTATAGTTCCCAATGCTTAGTATCTAAGATTTTTAAAAACAACAGCCTGTCAAGTCTACTCAGATCCAAGCGGTTCCGCTCATCACTTGTGATGTTGCCGGCAATCGAAAAAAGGCACCCACAAGGAACAGATGATCCAACGATACTCATATACATCATGGTTATTGAGTGAACGTGATGATAAATATAGATTTTTTTGTTCTTGCCAGTAAATCAACCCTTTAACCACCAAAACCGTAATATAACGGGTTTTAAAGATTGTACATACAACTAATTGTAAATAATTTTATGATTTTTACCAAAACAGAAAAAATCGAATGTCGATTTTCTAGGATGAAATATTGATTCACTGAATAGATTCAGTGCTACATATCGATTTAAAAAAATCGATTTTTTGGGCCCGAGAAATCGATCTCAGATCGTCATCCCTAGTCTAGAGTTCGAAACAGCTCTCTCTCACGCAAAGTTTACACATACACTGAACTCTACAGACACTAGCACCCTCTCGCGACAAACATTCACTTGTTATTGTGAACGTCACAAGAATAAATTGTTCAACACTAAAAACTTTTAAGCTTAAATTATAAAGTTTAGGAAAGAAAACCACCCGAATCACTTTGATATTGCTTCTTAAAGTTCATTTTTATTGCTTGCAGCTTCTTCAAAGAAATTTTTAGCAAAATAAAATAATTTAACTTTTTTAGTGATGTATAATTTTTAATTATGTGCATTACTTTAGGTAACTCTAAAAGAAGTAAATGTCTTTTAAAATTAAATTTTTGCATTTAACTTTGCGATTTAAAAAAATTATATATATATAGTTTTTTTTAGAAATTTGTTGGTTTTCCATGTTTTTCTTACCAATCAATAAATTATCTAATCAATAAAAATATATTCAAAACTGTTTCAAGTTTAAAAAATTATATTTTTATTATCTATCCTGTACGTTTAAAAATTTATTTTAGTTATATTTTTTCAAAAAAAAACTGCGCTTTCTTTTTTTACAGAATTTCTATAAATATTAACATAACATTTGCATTTTCCATGAAGCTGCAATGTTTTAAATATCTTACTTAATTAAAAAATAATATAAACTTACTTACTTATAGATTTTACCAATAATTATTGTATTATTCTTATTACAATTTTATCAAACGTCTGAAAGTCCATGCGGTTCTTACTGAAAAAGACTGTTCTTTTTTTGAATTTTGCAGGCAAAGACATTGATAATGAATTACCTGATTTTTTAGAAATATTTATATTTAAAAGATGAAAAATAAATGTACTTCAATGTGATATAATAGAGTACATTGATTTATTTTAACTCTCCACAATATGGTCCAAAATTTTATGTTTCGAAAGTTAAAATTCATTATATGAAAAAATAGCAATTATCGAAATATCGAAGAAATCATATGAAGTAACAAAATATACCATTCTAACAATATAAACTATCTACACAATTTAATCAAAATAATCTTACATTTTTAATAATTTTTGTTGCGAAAATGAAAGAAAATATCCAAAAACAAATATGTTATTCCTATCCGGTACCAAAAGAGAAAAAAATTTTCCAAATTTAATCTTGGACAGATTATTTGTGTGGGCTATGGGGTCGCTCTGTAAGTTTCCTTTCGAGTCAACATAACTATCGAGTGCCGGTGTTTATTTCAGATATACTCGAGTTTCTCTGCAATGTAATATAATTTGATCTTTTCTACGGAACTTCTGCGAAATAACTCTTTCTTAGAATGTAATTTTCTCCGAGAAAAAATCTACACAATGATATGAATTCATCTAAGGCGCGCGCGCGCGCGCAGAGACAGCTGAAATTGAACAAAGTTGGGATACAAGTTTCAGATGCAAATTGTAGGAACATAGTACAGTACAGAATTTCATTACTTTTGCGAATTTTCTTTCCTGTATATAATTTTATTAAAAGAATATTGGACAGAGCGTACATGAAATATATTACAAATTTGGGAATACATCCTGAAAATGACAAGTTTTGTGATTATTAAGTCAAGAAACAGGAGAAATCGTCTCACGCGTATAAATCCGCGCAGCGCGATACGAGCAACAAATCTCTTTATATTCCATTCTAATCATTTAACTCCTTAATTGACTTTAATTTCAAAAACTTGTGACGAATCTGTACGGAACCTTTCCACTAATCTTCTTAGGCGTCTTTCTGGGGAATATAAATTCGCGTTTATTTCCAATCAACTCCAAAAAGAAGTATGGGATATTTAAATTAGATAAGGTATTAAGTCGAGGGTTGCGAGATAGCAAGAGAGATGATGGTAGGCTATTGAGCCAGTGACGTTAAATGCAAAACTAGAAGATTCAAAGAAATTAGATTCGTGAAGACGTCGTGCTGCTAGACGTACCAGAAAGCTGATATAAGCCAGCAGTAAATGTAATTCACGTACGCTTAAAGTAAGCGTCAGTTTGAGCTACTTAGTTAAAGTGAATGACAGTTAAGAATTCGAATACGTGTGTTTCTCGGATCTCCTATTGCGGTAAACCTTACTTGAGTTGAGCTAGATTAGTAATTAATTGTATTCTTAGTAATTTAATTTAATATAAAGGCAAATCTCTTTAAACGACGTAACATTATTGTATTATATGTTATCAGAGATTTTTGAGGAAATTATAACAAAATAAATAATATTATTATTCAAAATGGCTTTGGTGGTTCTTTGCCTCAAATTAATCTTGGTGTTCAAGGTGTGACCCAGGGGGGTCATCACAAACTTATTAAAGGAATTTTTTCTTGACGAGGGGTTGGCAAACTCTCGAGAAAGAAGAGCCAATTTGAAAGGGAAACAAAACTAAAGTATCGAATATATAATTAAATCAGAGGCAGGGCCGACGCTGGGGATGGGCAAGCCGGGCTCCTGCCCGGGGTGACAACCTTAGGAGGCAGAAAATTGGCTTTAAAATTAACTAGTTTGTGAAGAAAATAAACTAAGATTCACACACATTTAAATCTTATAAAAATTAATATGTTGAATTTTAATAATAATAATAATAATAATAATAATAATAATAATAATATATATATATATATAAATTAGTATATATATATTATAATATTTAATAGGTCTCCAGTTTAGTCCTATGACTTTTTGTATCTACTTTTGTTGTGTTTGCTGAATTCCAATTTCTTACTTCTTTAGTACTGTGGGTTCTAGTTATTCTTCACTTTTATTTTATTATACTATATATATATATATATATATATATATATTAATAATTTATTAATGTTTACGAACTTTTAAGTATTTTGAAAGTCAAAATATTTGAAAGTCAAGGGCACCACTCACAAGCATAATAAATTCGCACTTCTAAATATCTTAAAACGTAAACAAAATCCCTCTTTTTATTATAATTTAAATGAATGGACACACATACAAAGTGCTATAATAGAATTTTTTGCCGTGTGTCTTAATTTGTCGAAATATGTATTAAAATGCGGGCGTGTGCGAAAAATCAGTCCTGACAAGCTTTCATACGCGTTTAATTGTGACTATAAAAGTGAAAAGGCAGTTTTATTGTTTTATTTATGGAGTAATTGCATTGCAGATTGATTAGTTGCTAGTGAAGTAGAGTGCGTTATAATACAATTACTATTTACTGGGTCTTTTTTAAACTTGTGTTGTGTCATAAAAGTAAGGTGAGTAGAATAATTAAAAAATATACAGTTTTTCTCAAGAAATATTTAAATAGCTTCTAAAGGATGTTTCTTTTTAAACGAGGCTTTTTCATGTATTTTTAACCGATTTAAAAAAAAAGGACGTTTTCAATTCGATCAATTTTTTTTTCTTGTTTGCCTGGTGATTACTTCGGCATATCTCAACCGATATGAATGATTTTTTATGTGTGTGTGACAGGGTATGTGTTACCGGATTGGTATCATTGTTAAAAAGGTGGTTTAAAATGTCATCCTCTAATTTTGGGGATAATATTTAGGGGCTGATAAAAATAAACGTTTCCAAAAATAAATAAAATTTGATGTGAATAAAGCCATTGGGAATCCAAATAAAATACAACATTAGAACTTTTAAAAAACTACCCCTTTCACACCTTTGGGGTTAATATTAAGGGGTGGAAAAAATTAAAGTTTTCCGATTAAATAAAGCTTACTTTCCGAAAAAAATAAGGCCCCCGATTTTAAAAATATATGGATTTACTTTTCATTACTTCAGTGTGAAGTTGGTTAAAAATAATTTTATACATTTTAGTGCTTTTTTTTAAAGTCAGTTCTATTTTTTAAAATTTTTTATTAAAATGGTTTTTGAAAAACACCCAATAGAGAATACATTAATCCATTGATATAAACCAGCGGTCTTTTAACTGTGCTCCACGGAGCTCTGGGGTTCCACGAGGTATACCCAGGGGTTTGACGAATCAAAATAAAAATTCGAAGGAAAAAAAGTTAAAAAGGTGTATGCAAAATATTCACGTTTTCTATGGTGTCTTAGAGGAATTTTTTTAACGAGTATGCATTAGTATTTAAAGCCATGTTTCCCAACGCTAGTCCAATGGGGGAAGGGAGAGGGAGCGATAAAGAAGAATTTCGGCATCCGATTTCTTCTCTTTCAACTAATTTCCTACAACTTTTACTGCTTTGTATGCGTGAATTCGGGTACTATTGAAAGAGGTAGATTTTTTGGCAGAGACTAGTCTCAACAAAAGGGATGAAAAGCACGGTCAAGTTTTATGAATGAAAAGAAAGGGCCAGAATGATCCTGAGAAAAAGACACTTTTTCGAAGAAAACTGAGGGAATCTTGTGTCAATTTGACTTCCGAACTAATTCTTTTAGTTTCCTGTGCTTATGCAAACAAGACAAAGTCACACAACAAAAAAGTAACAATATTTTCTTTCAAATTCTCTTTTAGATTTTTAAGGTTTAATGCTCTGTAATTTTTATCATTGCGTAAGATAAAGTGAAAAAAAATTATTTTACTGCATCTGGGCTTTTTGTATTTTATTTATTTTTCATTTTACATACATAAATATAAATGTCATCAGTTTCGTAGAATATTTTCATTTTGATTAACATTTTTAAGTATGTGTGTTTTCGTAGCTTGAATGTGCCGTAATCGTCTTAAAACATTTTCGATTGACATTGTTATTCAAATGAAAGAAATATTATTTGCTTCTCGTATAAAAATTATTTCTTTAGTCACTTATAAAGGACGATAGTAGTTCATTTAAGATGCAAAACATTAATGAGCTTTTAAGTACATTCATTATTTATATTTGTGATTTAAAAGATACGCTTCAAAACGACGTACTAAAGTATTGTAAAGATCTAGAGACAGTGTTAACTGATGGGAATTTATCAAATATAAACGCGCTGGACCTGGCAGACGAGATAGTAGCGGTTTTGGCTTTGCTAAATAAAAAAGAATGTCCAATCAAGATTTTAAAATTCATATCGAATCTGGATTTTGCTCCAAATCTCGGTATAGTTTTGTGGGTATTGCTTACTCTCCCAATAAGTGTGGCAAGTGGAGAAAGGAGCTTCTCCAAATTAAAACTAATTAAAAAATTTTTAGGCTCCACAACTACCAAGGATCGGCTAAACGGCTTGACAACAGCATCCATTGAACATGAACAGACTGAAGAAATTAATGTTCAAGAAATTATAAAAAAAATTCTCAGAATTAAAAGTGAGAAAAAAACACTTTTAACTCTCGGTTTAAATGTATTTTTAATATGTAATTAAGATTTAATATTTAGTGGTTCTATATTTTGTTTTAGTATTTTTTTAATATTTGTATTTTATAATTATATACTAGAAATGACTTTTTTCTTTTTCCTGTGCAACCCTAATTTTAATTTAGTGTCAAAAACATAGATTAATAAATTAGTATTTTTTGCTAATCATAGCTTCAACATTATTGATTGCAATCTTTTTGCTCACGTTTTTTTACCATTAAACGTGGGAAGGGTTTAGGTTATCTCTTTTAATTTTTGTTATAAACGGGCGGCATTTTTCCTCTTTGCCCGGGGCGGCAAAACTGCTAGCGCCGGCCACTTCAGAGGTTTCCAAACATTTCCCCTTGCCATGTTTTTTGGTTTGGAGTAGACCCCCAATTACCTAATATTGATTTTTTTTGTTTAATTGTTAATAAAATTTAAAAATCTGCTAGAAATTCTAAAGAGAAATAAATGGCCCACAAAAAAGCTAAAAGTTATTGAAAAAAAACCATACATTCAACAAAATTTAGTTTATTAGAGTATATTTTATTCACATCAAAGAGCATCCGATAAATTGATCGAGAAATCTTCATTTGCTTCGATCATAAGTAAATATTTCCGAAACAATTGGTTCTGATGGAAATATTTCATATTTTGGATAATCTCTTGATCACCACATTGGAAGAAACTCGTATTCGGAGGTAAAAAGATAAGCTTTATAGCTTTCAATGCAATGTTCGAGTGTGCCGGACAATTATGTTATCATTGCAACCTTTCGCTTTCTTGTTAGAACCTCTCCTCAAACTTTGCGATCTGAATTCCAAGGCCAACAGTTCTGTTGAAATATGAGATGTTTTTGTGTGGCGTTTGTAGGAATGGAGGATGAAAGTAGCTCAAATGAACAAAATTGGCTCGTGTCATAGGCTATTCCGAGGGTATTTCAAAACCAAGTTGTCTCCTCTACGAAACATGTAAAACCACCTCTCTTTCACTTCACTTCCCTCTTAAATCTCGTCTGCACCGCTGGTGTTATACGCATTTTGTTCATTCCCAGAAAATAAAACTTTTCGTGTTAAGGTATGTGGCTACCTTCGAAGCACTTTTTTTGAAATTGAAAAATTGTCAACTAAATAAGCACTTTTTTTATTTGAAATGGTGCATAAAACTAGGAATTCAAGTATAATTTCCCCAAAATTAAAAATAATTTTGAATATATTGGGAATTTTGAGTAAACTTTTAGTGAAAAATTGCAGTTACGGTAAGGCTTGTATTGAAAAGTCTAATTAATATACTTGAATAATATTTATACAGTACATAAATAACAGCATTATCTGTGCTTAGAGCTATAAGATTTGTAATACTTTGAAAGTGTTTGAAATATGTTATTCTTTATGCAAGAACTAATTTTTTTCCTTGAAACTAATGTTATTTTCTGACAAAAAGTGCAATAAAGTACATAAATATTTACACAGAGATAAGAAAATAGTCTAGACTGCAGATACAACTAAATAAAACATTTTTTGAAAATTTCAGTTCAATATCTTAAAAAGAAAACCTGTAGCGAACTTTACCGTGAAGCAAAAAATTGAAAACATAGTTTCTCAGAAAGTGCCTTTAAAGATTTTAATACCGTATAAAAATTTTTCTACTAATCGCACATTTTTTAAACTGACCATATTTATAAGTCAAGATCTCTCTAGTTTCATGTTTAACTAATTCGGACTTATATTTAACCTTTTGCTGTTTTCTGGAGAGTTTTATAGACTAACAATTGTCGTTTTTAGTGACATTTTGATGAAAAATTACAGTTACAAAAAATTCTTATAAATGTATTCAAATAATATTTATACATTAAATGAATAACATCTTTATGTGTGTTAGAAATTAATAGATTTGTAATACATCTCAAAGTTTATTAAATATGCCAAATTTTATGCAAAAACATGATTTTTTGAAAAATTAATTATTTTTTTTCCTAAAAAAAGCAATAAAGTACATAAATATATACACAGAGATTAGATTTTGATCCATAACACAGATAGAACCAAATTAAACATGTTTTGAAAATTTCAATTAAATATTTTTAAAAAATTTGTGTAGGGATCTACTTCCGGTTTTGTAAACTCCATTTCCGGTTTACTAATTATGCTATAACTTTCTTTTAAATATCGTAGAATCAAAAATAGAATGTTTTTGGAATCTTAAGTGTATGGGCTATATAAAATAAAATCATAAAAGAAATTTCGAAAATTTTCACCAAAATGGCGAATTTTGGGTAGTCACATACATATGTGACTACCCAAAGATAGAAAAATGAATGAAGAGATATAGCAGTTTGTGGGGACTGTTGTATTATTTCGTGTTAATCGATATTTGGTTTTAAGGCTCATTCACACCAAGGCTTACAAACGTCTAGCGTCTAGCCAATCAGAGACTTCATTTCGCCCGAGATGAAGTCTCTGATTGGCTAGACGCTAGACACTTGACGTTTGTACGCCTTGGTGTGAATTCAGCTTTAAGCGTTTTCACGTTAAGCGTATGAGCACTGTATAAGCAAGTACAGAATGGTTTTTCATCAGATAATCAGAGAAAAAACAGAAAGAGTGAAACAATAGTAATTACAACCTTTGACAATAAAGTTCGGTGAATAGTCCTGTAACATTAAGGTATCCGACTCCGTTCGGTACCGTGATTTTGCAAAAGCGTATAAATGGATAATATTTATGATATTTAGTGTCACTTAGATTAGAAGACGTATATAAAATTGTTTGAAGAATACTATTACAATAAAAAATTATTTAAGTACAATATGTTGACAAAAAATGAACATAGAATGACCCATTTTCGAAACATTCTCCTTTTATGAAAAATGCTACTATTATAATAATAATTTGCCTGAATATAGCTCAGACCTCTGTACAGAGGCTCAACTAGAATTTTTGAAACATGTAACTTAGAAGTGGATTTATCCATATTTTACTGCAACAGAAGGGAGAAATTTTAAGAAAAAAACACCGATAATTATTTCAATTGGTGATAACTTAGAAAATAATGTGAATTTTTCAAAAATTCTAGTTGAAACTCTCTGGAGTAGTCTTTACTTTATCTAAGCAAAATATTATTATTACAGAAGCATTTTTTATAAAAGGAGAACGTTTTAAAAAAAGGTTATTCTAAGTTAATTTTTTGCCAAAATATTTACTTAAATAAATTTTTTTTTGTCATAATGTTCTTAAAATAATTTTATACATGTATTCTAATCTAAGTGACACTCAATATCATAAAAATTATCCATTTATGCACTTTTTTAAAATCACAGTTCCGAACGTAGTCGGATACTTTAACGTAGATGAAATGTTAACGAAAGTTATCTTAGGCTCCCTTCACACCAAACGATTCCGAGTCTGTAGCGATCTTTCCAATTCACAGTGATTCTGAATGAACAGAGATTTGCCTTCACACATCGCCACGGGTCAATCATTCTTTCATCAGTTGCTGTCGAACAGGAATGCTATTTTTAATGTTTTAAGACAATTAACGTTTCAAGCTATTAATTTCACAACTGTATCCTTATTCATTTATTTTCAAATTGAAATACATAAAACAAAAATTATAAGAGAGAGAGAGAACGGTTTTATTTATTTATTTTTTTATATTTTGCCTGTTAGTATCAAGTGTAATTATAGTCTGAAAAGTAGTAACAAATAATAAATATATCTTGTAACTATATTATAATGCAATTACTTTTACAAATAATATATCTAATGTTTTTAAAAGGCATTTCAAATGTTGTTATATACTACAGCTTTTGTAGCATATAACAACTATTTTTTGATTATGTATTAAAAAATGGTTTGAATGAATTAAAAGTTTTACATGCCATATTTACATTTTGTTTTTTTCTTATAACAAAATTTGAGATCTATGAAGTAATAAAATGGAATCTTTTTAAAAAATTAAAATTATCAACAATATCGGTGTTTTATTTTATTTTAGCATTCTTATAAATATTTTTCTTTATATTTATTCCTTTTTTCCCTCCCAAAATAAAATAAATTCTTATCAAATTGATCTCTGAAGCTATTTCAAACATCCTTCAGAATATTCCCACCCCTCCAAAAAAAAAACACATTTTGCTTTAAAGTATTAAAAAGTAAAGAATAAAGTTTTCAAATTTCTAAAATTGAATAAAATAATACATGCAAAATTAATTTTATTATTTTCGCAAGCCGGGATAAAATACAGCCTACACATTCGGCAACAAGTTCTAGAGTTAGTTTACATAATGAAAAAGAATATACTATGAATACCACACAAAAATATAAGCGGCATCTATTGGCATAAAAACAAACTCATCTTAACCCTAACAAGAAATTCATTATCTTCAAACATCTGAAATCAGTTTCTTTAATAGAAACTTTATGTGAAAAAATCACTAATGACAAAAAAAACAATAAAAATAAACACTCTATTTGTGTGAATTCACTTTTTCTGTAAGAAATAACTCCCAGATGCTGGTGAATCAGTGAAGAAAATCTGACCTGCCGAATAAAGAGTGAATGAGAATGACGGTGGATTGAACCGGTTTCGGTTGGTGTGAAGGAGGGAAGCGAATCTTGGCTTATTTGAGCGGGAAATTACGAAGCCAAATCTTGGTCGATCAGACAAGCTTGATGGTGAATGAATCGGAGTCGTTTGGTGTGAAGGGAGCCTTATTGTCCTTTGAAATAGTCACCCCCCATAACTATGTACCGCTGAGATCTGCTATACATGTCTTGGAAACTTTGCAAAAAAAAGTGTTCTTTTTTAGGATGGAGTTCAAAAACCTCATCACATTTCGTTGGATGTCAGGAATATCGTCAAACCTCTTTCATTTCAAAGCGAGTTTGATTCGTGGGAATAAGAAAAAGTCTGGAGGATTGAGGTCTGGTGAGTATGGTGGATGTTCAATTTGCACCACACCTTTTTTGCCAGGAACTGTTGGACGAATTGGCTGTGTGAGGGCGAGCATTGTCGTAAACAAAAAACCTTGAACATTGTTGTGCGTACTGGGGTCGTAACCTACGTATCCCCCACGTTTTTTTCATCCCTAAATACTGGATAATGATTTGTCGCACAGATCCACGGTTAATCTGCAGTTCATCAACTATCATGCGCCAGTTAATCGGAGATCTTTCGTAATTAATTTCCTCATTTTCTCAATGTTTTCGTCACTGACGGAGGTTGCTGGTCTTCCGCTACGAGTTTTGTCAGGAACACTTTCCCGGCTTTCTCGAAAACGGGCGAACCACTCGTTCACACACTTCACGGAAAGTGCTTGATCTTCACGAACACGTACCAGCATCACATGTTTCTTTCGGTGTCTTGCCAATTATAAAATGAAACTTTAAATTGATCTTTTGTTCCTTCATTTTCCTGTTCCCAGTTAAAAACCAACGCACTGAACAGGCACTTTGTAAAACAAGTCTTACATGGAACACAAACGACGCTCAACTGAGCAACGGTGGGAGAAGATGGTCAACACCTGCCACTGCGCACATGCAGTGTTTTGTTTTGCCAGTGCTGCCAGATCGGCCGTTCTGACGTAATTCACAAACTTTATTGTTAGAGGGTGTATATTTCATAAACACATAACTATTTTTTTCAATGATACATAGAGACAAAAGTCTGAAAAGGCGCAACTGTCAAAGCATGAAAGCCGCGACTTACCGACATCCCTTCTAAACAATCAAACCGTATGTTTAAGTCCTGCTTAAATGAAAAAGCCATTATATAGCAAAGCTAATGCATGGTAAATTGATAATGGCATCGTGTAAACATTCAGAGATTGGGAATTTAGCTCAAGTGTCCTTTTATTCAAAATTATGACATTTTATCAGGAGCATATAGCTCCTCGTTTTGCTTCTAATTCCGATGTTAATAAGAAATTAACCTTTCTTTAAGAGAGAGCGAAACATTGCCCATATATCTGGGATCGCAAATCAATGGTACGCGTGCCACTGCAGGAATGCGCCACAATATTTTGGGCACGTCACCGATCAAAACGATTTGCATTTTAGTTCGAAATAACAAAGTTCACTATGAAGAGATATAGATGTAATAATACATGAGAAAACCAGATGAGGAGAAAGTTATTGAAGAATTTATTTCCTTAATTGATTCTTCAAGCAAGGAATTTTCAGGGAGATTCCCTCAGCTCAAAGAATTATAGGAAACGCACAAGTTTATTATGAACTCTGATGTGACTCCATTTGATAAACTGAACTTATCCCAATTCGAATGGTTGGACAGTGAAGAATTTGAAATGGAACTGATTGATTCCAGTCTAGTTCAATATGGATTCAAAAATTTATTAAAACAAGGAAAAATTGAAATTGATTGTAACAGAAAGATCAGCAAGCAACGCCATTCTGAAAACAGGGAACTGAATTCGATTCCGGACACATTTAACTGTTTGAAAAAGTTGGCTCATGCTATTTTAACCATATTTTCATCTAGCTATATGTCTGCGAGTCATTATTTTGAGAGATGAATAACATTAAAGACTCGCTTAGAAACCGTTTGACAGATGACTCTAATTCAGCACATGCATTCTTCTAAAATAAACATCTTACTGAGCTGTTGTCACTAGCTCAATATTCCTAGGAATCAGCAGACGGCTTTATAACGTTTTTTTAGTGGCAACATCTATTCTTTTAATTTTCCTCAGGACCGGAATGTATTTCCAGAGTGTCATTAGTGCAAAGCTAATCAAGCATTCCCCCAGTCATATTCTTAGCTGCTTGAGTTTTACTATTGGCAAGGTTTTAGGGAATCCTATTTTATTTTTGGTGATTTTGAGTTTAAAGGAGATGGTGTGGCTAAGTAACACCACACATCTGGGATAAGAAACAACAACAACACTAAACTTAAGTGAAGAAGAATCACTTTAAAAATTACGTGCGGAGTGTTCCACAAGAATTTTACAAAAAAAAATGGCCCATAGCTAGAAATGAGTTTGATAGCCTTGATTTACCACACAATAAGTCCTTTAAAATTCTAAAATATTTAATATATATATGTATATTTGCTTTATCATAAGGTCATGCATTTTGTAAGGGTTTTGCCCGTGGTTGATACCTTACTTCTAAGTTATCTTCGTGACCTAGAGGTATGGGAGTGAATGAAGAACCAGGCGTTGCCATGATCTTAAAATGTCTTTATTAAGATCTTAACATAAACACTAGCAATGATAATATTTATATTTTAACTTAGTGGATCTGAGGTGAGAAAACACACAATACGTATTGTCCAATAAGCACGACTTTAATCACTATATTCCCGCCTATTCCTAATCCCAACTTATACACAGTCCTAATAGATAACAGAATTATATCCTACCTTAACCTCTTGTTTAACCGCAGTCCTCTCGGATCCTAAATATCCTTTGTTTATCTCGCGTGGAAGAGTATCCACCTTAACTTGATCACTCTGTCACGGATAGCTTCACACTCAATGACGGCTTTCTTCTCTTCCTTCAGTTCACGCGCTTAAATTCAGACTGCATAATCACTTCCCAATAGGTCATACACTCACGTTAAACTTCTGCTATTTAAAAGGTTTCTAATTTGCATATTCACGCTTCGCTTCGGATTTGGTTGGAAAGAATTTACTTTTTTCGGCCCCAAAGAACCCAAGAGGAGTTTTTAGTAGAAAACGCGATGAGCCCGTCACAATTTATTTGTCATTAAAGAAGATATCAATTTTAAAAAATGACATAGAGGGAATACGGTTAAATTAAAACAGAAGTATATTAAAAGTATACTGTTCCTTACACTTTTGTCAAAGAATATGAGATCAAGGTCTTTTGTTTGAAAAAGTATTTAGGTACTTTCTCAAAAATTGGGCAAACCCAGCCATTGAAACTGAGGGCTTTTTTCTAAATCTAGTGTATTTGCAAAGGCAATCAACCAAAACTTAAGTTTGTGCCCTTTGAGTTTTCCTCGCTCATTTTACTTAAACAAACGAAAAAATTTACCGTAGACCTTGCAAAGGATTAAAAATTTCAATCAATAAAAATACAAAAGAAAAAGCAATAAAACAAATATTTTTCAATTCTTACTATTGATTCACTTTCTCCCAATATATATATATATATGATATATATATTATATATATATATATATATATAGTACTACTCTACTCCTTTGTATCTTTTATTTGTAAAATATTTAAAAATTTCTCTTAATATTCCTTCCTTTTCTTCTGGCCCAGAGTATAGGCAAATTACAGGTGAAGGTTGGCTAGCGACAAAACTTTGTTTAAACCTACAATCATGGTTTCTAAAGCCAAGAAATTGTTATTCTACTACTGTGGCTAATATTTTATAGCTATTTGTATATTTTTATGGATTTTATATATATATATATATATATAATAAAATTTATAGTGGTGCATATTATGTCGTATTTTGCCGTGGCGAGTGGTAAATTTCAATGTGGAGAACTAAAGGTAGGGCATGGCCGATTGCGAGTGAATGACTGTATATTAGATACATTTTCTATGTTGGTTGATGTTACGTATTCAATACTATTGATGAGGCAGTTTCGAACATTAATCCAGTTTATTCACATCTTGAAAACACATAAACATAAAGCAGGACGGCATTACACATAACAAAGACAACACACAACACGGCAGCCGGCTGACTACATGATTGCAGAGAGGCGAGATCAGAAGAGAAGAGGGCGCGCGATTTCCAGATCTCAATATTTATAGGCAGCGAGACATCACGTGATTTAGGAGGTGGATGGAGATAGTTTCAGAAGTCCCCGGTAGGCGGGTAACCAATTAAAATAATTACATGGTTGTCCTGAAGGACTGGACATAAAATAATACAAGAGCTATTACAATTAAATTATTGGAGTTATTACATTTATATCCTATTCAGATTTTCAATCGTTAATAAAATACTTTTTATTTATCCACTGAAGTTTAAATACATTTTTTAAACTACTAGTGGATGACACTTGATCTTAATACAGTTTTTTCAAATATTAATTCATTAATTAAATTTTATTTTTTAATTTTAAATTTATTCTGCGTTATTTCTAACGAAGTTAGAACCAGCACCAACAGATGGGGCCAATAAATTTTTCTAACGAATTTTTTCTTGGCTTCAAATATATTATTTAAAATTTGTAGTGTATGACGCTAGATGGCGATAAATATTTTTTTCAAATATGGATTCATTAATTAAATTTAATTAACTAAAATAAAAATTTTCTTTGCTGACCTAAGTAAGAATTGACTTAAATTTTTTTTTTCTATATTACTTGGTTAGAATTCCATTCCATTCTACTTCTAATTAATGACAAAGAAATAATGAAGCTGAAAATAATTATATTTAATTAAAACTATATTTAATTTATTAGCTAATTTCTGTTTACTTAATTTTATTTTTGTTTGCAACGTAATAGAATCCAAATTCTGAAGTAGTTTAAGATTATGAAAGGAACAAAAGAGGAAACAAGAGCTCCTCTAATTCCAAATTGGCCTTGGCATTTACATGTACTCGCAGAAGATGAAAAGGATTGAGCTTTCGTGTAATTATCATGCTTAGTTAATTAATTTCTGTTGAACTCGCGCGCATTGAATAAAGGAACTAAAATTCCAAAGAACAAAAGCCTGAAAGAAACAAAGATGGAACGCGAGTGTTCTAATTCCAAAATCGGAGTGTGTTCGCCATTTTCACCAAATCTGTGAAAATAAAAGTGTAACTATTATTTAATTACAGATTTTAATTATTTAACTAATGTTAAAATAGTATTATTTTTTTCGAAATATAGAGCATAAAATCATCAAAACTAAGAAAAAGTAAGGATACGAAAAAAGTAAACAAGAGAAAAAAGTTCTGAAAATCGCATTCCAAGCCGTGCTGGCCATCTTCATTTTGTCAGCGAAGGTGAAAAGAAAGCAAAAGGATAAAAATTACCTCACCGTTACATTCTGACAGATTTAGTCTTAACATCCGTGTTCTAATCTTTTTTTTTTCTTACAGCCCTCTTGTAAGAATACCTTTACGAGCTCATTTACCAAAACGTCTTTGTTGTGGGGATGGAAAAAAAATTGACCGCAAGTCAACTATAAAAAGTAGCGAACGAAACGAGTGAAAAAAAAAAAAAGGCTCCAACTCAGAACAAAGGAACAGAGCATGTCGCCGTTGTGATTGCCTCCTGCTGATCGTTTGCATTTTTTTTTTTTCGTTGCCGATTCTTGTGTGCTTAAAATTATAGTCCACGCGAATTTCTCGGAAACGAGTCCGGTTTCTGCAGGAAATGCCATCACGATTTTTGTTCTTTGAACACCACTTGTCTTCTCCCCCTCTTTAAAAGTGCTTTTTTCTTATTTTCTTTCTCTCTCCATGTGATTTTATTTATATTTAAGCTTCAATTCGCATTAGAAAAGGTTTATTACGTTTTAGAAGCAGATGGCCCTCGCGCGCACTCGTAGAGTCTTGTTTAAACAAAGGCTTACTTTGTTTAACTCATCAATTCAACTCACTATTACAATTGTTTTCGATTGATTTCTATTAGCTCTTTATTATGTAGCTCAGTATGCAACAAGCAAATTTTGAAAGAAATCTTATCTTTTATTTTCTTTAAATTCGAGCCTGGAAAGGGTTCATTTGTGTTTATATGATGGAGAAGATTTCACAGAATCGTTAAAAGTACAATAGACAATTAACATGTGTAGTTTTCCATCGAATACATACCAAATACAGAACTTCGTTTTTCGATTGTTTCTTTTAAATTCTGATCAGCATTGGAGTCTGTTTATAAGCCTGGCATTTTTATAAAAGAACTATTGTTGATGTCTCAATTGAGAGATGTGAATAGGCTTGTGTATGTTAAGCCATTGTATAACAACGAAGAGTTTTATGATTATGAACTACGCTTTAAGTCTTGTAAGAATCATTTCGTACTGCAATGATTTTTTTTCTTTTTGCATATATGATATTAAAAATATTTGTTTAGTGATTTTCAGGTCGAACAGATAAAGAAAATTTTATATCATACATTACCAGATAATCTCTCTAATTTAATTTAAAATAAATTTAGAATCTTCTACAAATTTCTGCAAAAATGAAATAAATAAATAAATAATAAATTTAAGTTTTTGCGGAGAACGCCCTTGAAAGTTTTCAGTTTATTAAATAACTTTAATTTGAGAACATCAAACGCTGAGATTATTATTCCCTTTTTCAAATAAATTGTAAAGATCTACTTTAATTCGGAGTATTTGACCTGGGCATCGCAAAAAATATTTGAATGTATCTTCTCAAATATGTTGTTATTCCAGTTGTAACGGGTCTATCCGCGTTTCGATTAAACCTCATGGATAAAATAATCTTTTAAACTGTGATTTCAGTTGAAAAACCGCTTTCTGTAAAGAAGACTTCGTTTATGTAAGTAGAACTTCTGTTTAAGTGTTAGTCGTAGAGTAGGTGCTATGATGATTGTAAATTGAGAGAGAGAGGAATAACATAGCGTTAGCGACCAGAGGTCGTATAGTTAAGTCGAGTGAAAGATTATTCAAGTATCAAAGAGAAGAGCTCTCAGGAGATAAGCTAAGTGATCTTATTTCTATTATATTTAATTGGTTAAGATTGATTGCTCCTCGTGTATAGTGATTTAAGTGCATTCTGCATTAAATTGTTTCAAGCTATAAAGAGAAATAGTAAGTAAAAGCGTGTTATTTGTTAAAATGGCTGATCTTTACTCAAACCCTTCAACACCTGCGCCCGATGGGACGCGACACAGTGAATAATTTTCTTCGATTCAGCTAATCGTTCCTTTTATCTGAAACTTTTTGAAGAAATGTCGTATACATTGAAATAATCAGAGAGTAGCATTTCTATACAGTGGCGTAACCGAAAATATTAGGGCCCCCCTGAAAGGGGTGTACGTTACGCCACTGTTTCTATATCATACTGTTATGTTCTCTTCCCGAAAGCTTTTTAAAAATTCACTTCCAATTAGACTTTTCCCACTGACCTGGTACATTCTGGTCTATCCAATGACATGCGCAGATAGATAATGAAAATTAATTTCCTGTCTATAACTAATATCGTTTTCCCCTTCGTCTTCTATTTATATAGTTAGGTAGATCGCGGTTCTATGAAGAAAAAAAATTTATTATTCAGAACTCACCTGTGCGGAAAAGATATTTTTTCTATAATAAAAAATTAAGAGAAAAATAATTTTTAAAAATAATTTCACAATTTTTTAAATTTGCCTCGAAGGGATAGATATTTCGAAAAAGGGGAAAGAGACACTTAACTTTGGTTAGATGATTTAACATTCAAAATAATTATTTTCCTACAATATAAATGATCAAAAATGATGATTATTGATAAGTGAGTACAGTATAATGTAGATTATAGATAAGTGAGTACAGTATAATGTAGATTATTGATAAGTGAGTACATTACAGCATAATATAGCATTGCTCTCCCGCACCATCAAATCAGTCCGTCGTGTCTCCTCTTTTGCGATGTTTATCCAAACGCATTAGACGTTCGGAAGAGCATAAGGTGGGTTTTTAAGCTCAAATTGGGTACTTTCAATCTTTTTACTCGCACTCTTCAGGAAGACGAACAGCTTTAGACATTGGCATGTTAAGGGTTGAAGTCAGTGGCGTAACATACATCCCCGCGTCGCAGATTCTGCAGGATTCTAGAGGGCCCAAAGTTAACGTTATGTTATGGTTTTTCAATCCTGAGTAAAGTCCAGCTGGGGGACGGAACCTGACTTTTCAGGAGGGGAGCTAATATTCTTCGTCACGCCACCGGTTGAAGAGGAGGCAAATCCATGTCGGACAATCTAGGAAATGTCAAACACTATTAATCTACTTGGTCGACCATACAAGAGCTTTTGCAGCAGATTAGTAAAGTGAGCAGAGCAAGTGTTTGAGTCCTACATAATATATCCGAAGAAAACAAAACTGACCGATCCACCACATGCAACTTATCCCTTCAGCGACACACTACAGAAATGTATTTTGATTGTTTGATCACTGGAGATGAAAAATGTGTGTGAGTCCTCTATAATAATCTGAAACGCAGAAGGCATTGATTTTCTCTCAAAATGACTTTTGTGTGTTTGGTGTAGAATTCGCGAGGTCGTTCATTTTGAAGTGATGAAACCTGGACAAAAAAAAAAAAAAAAAAAAAGCTGGGAATGCAGACCCTTACTGTGTACAAGTGGATCGAGTAAAGTAAACTTTAATTAAAAAGTACCCAGATATTGTCAATAGAAAATGCGTTAATCTGAAACTTGTTAATGCAAGACCACGGTTCGCAAGATGAACCCTGGAATAAGTTAAGGAATTGAGATGGGAGCTGTTGTCTCACCACCCATACTCGTCCGATGCTGCTCCAACGGATTTCCATTTATTCCGACATCAAAGATTTTTTAGTTGGTAAAAAAATAAAAGTTCGGAGGATGTCTAAAATACCATCGCCAGATATTTTGCTCAAAAATCATTTGATTTTTATCGATGTGGCATTGAAAATTTCCTTAGTAAACGACAAAAGGTTGTTTATAACGAGGATGATTACGGAATTGATTTAAAATAAAAACAGTAAAAATTCATCTACTTGAATTTAACATAGAAAAACGACATTAATTTCCGTTCCCCCTAATAGTTAACTCATGATAAAAAGTTTTTTTGTCAGCATTTTCACGTCCATCTATGCTCTGTAAAGTACTAAATGTTGTGTGTGTACGCACTGTTTTACAATCGCAATCTTAAAATTTAAATAATTTCTCACCTCGTTCCAAGAATATGTTCCTGACATGATATTTAAAACTATCTATTTTATGGATTTCTGAACAGAATAGCAATACTTTAAAATTTTGTCTAGGATTCTTCGGATAATCCGTTTCCCAGGCAATCCATTCAAGGATAATCTAGAGCAGAGTTTCCCTAACTTTTTTGTCTTATAGTCCTCTTGCCATGTTTATCGGTTTGTGGTAGACCCCTGTTTATTTAATATTAAATTTTGCCCAATTTATCAACTTGAATGTCTTTTTGACAGATGGTGGTGTACTACTACTGCCTTTAAAATAATTAAATTTCTAACTGTAGTGAAGTATAATATTTAAAATTTAAGAAGTACATGTTAATTAAATAAAAATTTAATTAGCACATAAAATAACTGAGCAACAAACAAATGCTTTTTCTGGGGCTTCAATAAGAAATTTTCAACATTTAATATCAATCTACTCAAGTTTAAACTTAAATCTCCTTTGTTATTAGTGTCAATTTTTTTTTTTTTTTTGTTTTTGATATTGGCAAACTCCCTGGGACTATTTCTCACTAGGAAAAGCAATTAAAAACTTTCTCACGATATTCCATAATTTAGGACAAATAACAGGTATGTCTTTTTAAAGCCAAAATTGCTGACATCCGTTTCTAAACTTAGCTTTAAGATCTTTGTGAGGGCCTATTCCGATCAGTTCTCATTGTAAAATGACATCTTTTTTATCAATGTGACCATATGAATTCATTGCCTACTGTGGTATTACAATAGTCAAAGTATTTTCAAACCTAATTTCAAGATCTGAATTAAAGGCATTAACATGTTAAACGTAGGAGAAAACATCCTGACGGTTTGAGAAAATTCGTAACGTCCAATATTATACTTCTTTAACTTAATTCTGGAAAGAAACACCGAAATGGTCTATATTTAAATTAAATTTATGCTGTCGCGCGCGCGCCTTTTTTGCAACTGCAAATTAGCTTCATTAAATTCAGTAAATCAATCTGTTAAATAGGTTAAATCTGGTTTTTCCATTTGATTAAATTTTCTTTTAAAATTAAAGTTATGATCTGGTTTAATGAGAGCCACCATCGCGTACACCCTCATTTACTCCTCATGGACCCCCAAATTGTTTTTCGTTGACGTGGACCCCTTGCAAGTTGCCATAGACCTCTGGAAGTCGATATAGACCACTTTGGAAATCACTCTGATCTAGAGCCTACGGTATATCAATAAAAACTGCTTAGCTGAAATGTAATGTTTCGAAAATTAAAATAATAAAAAATGTATTTGAAATCCACAAGAAAAACTATTTAATCTAACATTACTTTTATATAAAATTAATCATTCATTGTATTCAATGTGTGTAAAATAATATATACTTATGTTAAAATAAACGCAAGAAAAGCAATTACATTAATTTTGCTTTTCCTTCAAAGCTATTAATGATGTTTGATTGTTTACAGCTGCTATTTCAATAAATGTAGCGGTATCATCTATATAAGCCAGTAACAGCGTCCGGACTAAAGTGATCATTTTTGTCAGGCGGTAAACTGCGTGCTTACGGAGCCAAAGGTCCCGGGTTCTGCCCTGTCGGATATACACCACTTCATTCTGCTCGTATTTAGAAAATATTTTTGTGCACGCTTTCTTTTTATCATTTAAACATCAAAGATATTGGTAATATGATCAATACGAGCTCACTATGACACAAGTATAAGAAAGAGGCAATTTTACATTAAAAAAAATGGAAACAAAGCTGTGGCCAGCCACAGAAAATTTGCCTTGGATGACTCAAATATATGTTGATAGCGGAAACAAAATGATATAATTTTTGCTTGTAAATGTTCAACAGTCTTTAATAATTCCTTTACATTCTTCTATAATATATTTCTTTTTTAAAAAAATGTTGCATAACAAATGGCACGTTGCATGCATGTTGGATGGTACGGAAGACGATACCGTGTGGGAAAATGGTGACGCTGGCACCGATTCCGAAGTCAACTGTGACAATGTAAGTGACGAATCATTTTTGAAACATAATACTGACGGTTAGAGTAATTATAGGTTCATGTATGTATTTGAAAGTTATTAATTCTGGTAAAATAAATTAAGTAATAACTTCTAATATTTCTCATTAAAAAGTTTTTTTTTAAATTTCTTAAGTGTCGGATTTTGATGAACCTCCTTTTGCACATTTTATATATTTTTTTTTTCAGAAACATGGAGGTGCGGGTTAGAATCAAGTAAATACGGTATTTGAACCTAATAGAAAAAGATTAACATGTTTAAGAATGAATAAAAATAGCACTAGCTTAGCCAGCTCTGAGTGGGCCCCGTATTAAAACTCTTTCGATATCCTTTTTTAGAAAAGAAAGCCCTGTTAGTGGTACTGTAGTTACATATGTTGGGGCCCCTGTAGCTTGGGATCCCTGTATCATTGATACGGCGGTAGCTACGCCCCTGAAAAATAGGAATAAAAATTAACACACAAAAGTAATATATAGCTGTAATAATTTTCTCCTGTGCAGACACTGGGACAAATAACCTGAAATAAATAAACCAAGAGGGAAAAAAACTAACTTAAAAATCATAAAGCATTTAACAAAATACTATCATAAACATAAATATCATACATTGGTCTGTCTTTAACTGGAAAAGAAATTAAATTAGTATGCATTTTAATCAAAATTTATTTAAAACAGATAAAATAGGCTTACATTGAGTTAAACTAGTATGATCAATAACAATACCGAAAAAACAGTACCTCTCTCTGCCTCTCACAAACCGTGTGTGTTGCCGAAAACTTATTTTTTAAAACAATACTTTTTTGCAATATTTCAAGTTTAGATTTTCAACAGTTATTAATCATGTGAAAAAACATCACTTTTTCACACACGTAATTGTAAATACGAGTATTTTGATTATTCCCATTCTAAATTATGATGAATAATAGATAAGCTATGGATAAATATTCTTATTATACAACGAAATAAGCCTACTTAATGTGATACGGTTTCTCATAGAATAATATTATTTAATGTTCTTCCATATATATTATTTTCAAATTTGAGATCCTTATTTCATATTTTTAGATCAATTTAATCTCTTTTTTTTGTGTAGAATTGCCTTATTTGATAAGATGTGCTATTGTTTTGAATTTCAACTTTTTATAAAAGAAATAACATTACATTAAGGATGCCAGAATCTAAAAATTTCAATTTATTATCTCATTACATCATTTCGACATGCTTGGACAGGATTGAACTCGAACGACTTGAAAACAACAACGTTTTCCAACCACAAAATGGCAACAGAAAATTTTTAAAAATCATAACCATGATGAATCACCACCAAAATACGAACGCGATTTGCTGTTTCCGCGACAGGCGTTTTTTGCATTCGTCTTCTTCAACAACCGCAAATAAAATAATAAACATCTAAACGTGGAATTCTTATGATGAATAAAATGATCCTGTATGTGTGTGTGTGTTGTGTTGTATTACTTTTCCACTTCTTGTATCGGTTGTACAGTTATTGTTCTGTTCGACTCGTAATATCCGGGGCGTTTGTGAATCCTATTACCTTACCTGAGTCACTCTAGAAATCATTTATTTCGACATCTGCTATGTAAATCACTTTCAATCCGTGAAGCATGAATGGTAATGGTTCAAGGTCGTCTTACAAGTCTTTGACCTTCTTTATCTTCATTGTCTCAGCATCACCTGTTAATAATATTGAATGTCATTGAATTCACTTCATTTCGAAAAATGAATAAAGTGGTAATATTTTTCCCGAAGAGAGCAAAGTGTAATTAATTGTTTTTGTAAAAACATCTGTAAATTAATGAATCATAGCTGTTGCAAGACCTTTTCGTAATGGAAAATATTTTATTTTGTGTTCTTGTAATATCGTTTGGAAACGGAATAGACTTTATTTGTGTTACAGTAATATCGTTTGACAATGGAATAGATTTTATTTGTGTTCTCATGATATTGCTTGGTAAGAGGATAGAATATTTATATTCGCATAGTATTACTGTGTGGGTATTACATATGAAATAAATTATTACTATTTAAATAATAGTCAGTGGCAAAGGAATAAGGTAATTCGAGGAAGGCGCCACAGTTAAGGATTTTTCGATAGTACATTTAAAATTGAAATGACAAGACCATGAAAAAAATACACTTTATTTTTCAATATGTAATTGGTTATGTGTATAAGTTAATTATCTTCTTAGTATGAAAATAAATAAGAAATTTAATTTTAAAGAAATTCATTTAATTGAGGCATTTTCCCCCATATATGGGGAAAGATGCCACCAGTGTCGTTATGCAACAACACCACAGTAAATAAAAAAAAATTGGACTAACACTGCCAAATTAAATGTGAAATAACAAAAACTAGAGGAAAACGAACAAAATTAAATTATTTCATAATTAGTTTGCTAAAAACGAATTTTCCTGCAAAACGGTGTACTGCAGACTGAAGTAGTAGTCGACTTCAGACCCGGAATATCCTCGCCCTACGGAGATACCCTATGTCATCCTCACAGCCTGATTATTAATTGTAGTTTTATTTTGTACGATAATTTACAATGTTATAAAATGAAAAAAAATTAGTTCATTTCTTTTATTTCCGGACCATGTGGTATCTTCTCCCAAGTATAAAGGGCAGATGACACACGCGTATTTCCTTATTGCTGCAGTGTTATGGCCGTTTCTAAAGAGTGTTTTTTTCCAGGTATAGAAGTTTAAGTTGGCATTACTTTCCAAGATGGCGACCGATTTAACAGCTGTCAAGTGACTTATTCTCAGTTTGGTTTGGCAATTCATCAAAACGATCATCAAGCAAGGCGTAGATTCGTCGAATGGGCCCAAAACGAGATTGCCGTTGTTCCCGATTTTCATAAGCGAATTTTGTTTAGCGATGAAGCGCACTTCTGGTTGAATGGCTACGTCAACAAACAAAACTGCCGCATTTGGAGTGAAGCTAATCCACAAGAGTATGTCGAAACACCGTTACATCCAGAAAAACTGATTGTTTGGTGCGCTTTATGGGCTGGTGGAATCATTGGTCCGTACTTCTTCAAAAACGATGAAGGCCACAACGTTACAGTCAATGGTGATCGGTATAGAGCCATGATTACTGACTTTTTCATTCCTGAATTGAACAATCATGATGTCCAGGAGCTGTGGTTCCAACAAGACGGCGCAACATGTCACACAGCTCGTGCCACAATCGATTTATTGAAAGACACGTTTGGTGAGCGCCTAATTTCACGTTTTGGACCTGTGAATTGGCCTCCAAGATCTTGTGATTTAACACCGCTAGACTACTTTCTGCGGGGCTATGTAAAGTCATTGGTCTATGCGGATAAGCCACAAACGCTTGACCATTTGGAAGACAACATTCGCCGTGTTATTGCCGATATACGGCCACAAATGTTGGAAAAAGTCATCGAAAATTGGACGTCCAGATTGATTACATCCGAGCCAGCCGTGGCAGTCCTATGCCAGAAATCATATTTAAAATGTAATGCCACAAGATTATCTTTCGAATAAAAAAAATTCATGTCAATAGAATAATACATCGTTGTTTTATTGCAATTTAAAGTTCTTTACCTCTCAAAAAAACACCCTTTAAAAGTTGTATTCGCCACTTTAAATGTTTAAGAAATCGAAAAATAAGGCCGATTAAAGACGATTGATATAGACAAATTCACAAGCCACACTCGATCTTGGACCAGATTTCATATAAGTGGCTCTACCTAAACTAAAAAACACGCTTTTATAGTGTGTTTGTGTGAATCGAACTAAAAAGTAAAAAAATAATTCTTAATATAAGAATAAAATGATTAACGAGATAATTATGTCATTGTGGTAAAAGCGCGTGGTGTGCTTTGTATTACATTTTTACACTAATTCAGCATTTCGGAATAGAACTAGTAAGAAATTTTACAACAATTAATATAGAGCACCCCACACTTTTACCATAATGACATAAATTTTTTCGTTAATCATTTTATTCTTATACTAAGAATTATTTTTTTACTTTTAAGTTCGATTCGCTATAAAAGCGTGTTTTTTAGTTTTTTTTTTAATTACGATTTATTTACAATATCATTTGGTTATGGGATGAACGATCCCAATATATTGTGTATTATTTTGTGTTATTATTTATTACATTTAATTGCATTGAGATTATTTTCTGAGCGTAACACAGCTTGTCATAGTTTATATACATGGGGGGAGAGACAATAGTTTCATATAATCTCACCTGACCATTTTTGCTCGTGAGAAAATATATATCACTAACTATTTTTTTGACGATCAATCATATCTATTTTTTGTAACACCAGTCTCTTATGACATAAGAAGAATTCTCATTTGGCTCTTCCGGCTTTCCCTTGATTATTCCTACCATCTCATTCAGTAAAATACTAGTTAGGATGTCATCTCAAAAAGAAAAGTCCAATTCGACTATCGTCATACGCCTTTCAGAAATCTCGAGATTCAGACTAATATCTCCATCTCATGCATCAGAGCGTCTCAGGTGACTCCGGCCTTGAATGATAGATCACTATACTGTGAGCGAAGATTTCTTCATTATCTCTTCTTGCTTTTCCGCCTACTCATGCTGATGGATTCGTTCAATTCACTTCACTTTCCTTTTTGTTCGCAATTTAAAAGCGGGAAAAAAATCAACCCAAACACAGAATTTTCTTTGGCTTTTGTTTTTGTTTTGAGCAAGCAGGTTTTTGAAATAAATTGCTTCTGATGCTTTTCGTACTTTCTAATATCAAGTTCAGGTGCGTTGTAGAGTGCTTTTAAGTGCCTTTTTTGGAGAAAATAATATTGAATACTGATTTTTGTTTGTGATATGGAGAAATTTGTTCTAATATGTAAAAGTGGATAGTACCAAAAATTAAATATTGGATTTATCATTTCTCAGAATTTTGCTTTTCAGGAAAAATTATTCCCTTCCAAAAAAATTTCAGGATACACTTAATTCTGCAATGTAGGCAGAAAATCCGAGTAAAATTTAAAAATTCCTGGAAAACGGGTGTAAAACTACATGTATACAAAAGGAAAAGGCGATCCACTCAGTCAGTCACTCATCACGAGATCACCAGAAGTATTAGACCTACAGACATGTTTCTTTCGTGGAGTAGAAATCCGCCAAGAACAGGTTTTGATTAAATTGACTCCCAAGGGAGAACGGGATTGCTATCAGTAGAAAATTCTCGTTTTTGAAGTAAAAGAACCAAAATAATGAAATCTGGCATGAACGTTTCTTTTTATTAAAGTGAATCCACAAAGAACACAAGCCTTACCAGATGGGTTTTGGGGCATATCGATAAAAAATTCAGTTTTTGAATTATTAGACTTAAACGAGAAAATTAGCAAGCACACATGTTTAATCTTTTTAATAGAAATTCTCTAAAAATGTGTTTTACGGAAATCTACTTTGGGAGAAGGAGTTACGGGAGGGTGAAAGATAATTCTACTTCAATTTTTGACGGAGCTATCCGTGTCCTTCCTAATAACAAGTCCTCTTGGGAAATCTTTAGTCTTTCAAAACTAATTTATTAGAAACGAACCCTCTGAGGAAGCAAACATGAGTATTTAAATTAGGTTTGCTGTACATAGTATATGTGCTTTCAAGCTATAGTGAGTGAAAGTAAAGGAGATAGGATAGATTGCTAGTGGATCAGGTATGAATCCAATTTATAGTGTAATACCGATATTTGATAATAGTAATAATTAAAGTGACGATTGGTCACTAGAATTTAAATAGAGTTTAGATAGCTAGGAAAGTAGATTCGAACCTGAAGTAAGTGTCTTGGTATTTAAAGTCTTCTCATACTTCGTGTACCTCGTTATTTATCTACATATTGCGTCCATTGGGCGCATCTCTTATTTTAGATTACTTGAACTTGTATTGTTGATTGTGTGTCAAATAATTAGAGTATTTTTCGATATGGCTCGTCTTCCTTCCGTTCCTCCCATATCTCTAGGGGTGCACGAGAGAATCTCACAAAATTATAGAAATTTAAGTCAAGTCTTTTTTACATCAAGAGGTGAGAGTATAAGAATGTTTTTAAATGCAATCGAACGCTTAATGCTTGAAATTAGATATCAATAATTTTTACATGTACAGTAAAATTGTTTAACACGAAACTAAAGGGACTGAAATATTTTTTGTGTTAAGGAATATTGAAAAAAAAACATATTCAACAAAATTTGGTTAATTAGAGCACATTTTATTTACACACACACACACACACACACACACACACATATATATATATATATATATATATATATATATAATTTCCTCTAGCATCTCCTTGTAATTAACTCTTAATTATATTGAAATAATCTTTTAATTGTTTGGTTCGAAACTTACACCCTGATCATAATCGTAATTGATTAATATTATTACATCAGAAATCCCTGTCCCGCCCATTCTATCCAAACTACGATTACGTAATCATCCCGCGCTTGCACTGTTGGTATAAAACAAAACTTCTTGTGTAATCCCGCTCTCTTCCCTTTTGTCGTCATCATGTAAAAATGTACATAGCTGCTCTTTGTGTTTTTTGTGTTGTGCCCTCCAAGATGTTGCTATTGTTTGTCTCCTGTCCACTTTGCTTTAATATCGTCACAAGTTTGTGTGTCTCGTCAACGTGAAAATATCGCAATTTTGTTCTGAGCTTTTGATGTGAGCTTCAAAATAAAGAAGATGAACGTCCATTGAAGATGTGTTTAATGAAAACCTACTAACTATCGAAAAAATACTATAATCGGCCAATACTTTACATATATATATGTATATATATATATTTAAATAATCAATCACAATTATCAATTGAAAAATTGAAATATATGAATCTTATAATACTAAATCCCATTTCAAAATATCAATGGCGAATATAAAAGATAAAATTCCATCGTTTTCAAACAAAATTAAAAAATTATAAAATAAGATAAAAAATTTTATATATATATATATATATATATACATGTAATGCATGTCAATTAAACAAAAAGAAAAGGCAAAAAAATTTGGTCTTTTACAGACTGTACCCCCCGCAGATCAACCTTTTGAGTATATCTCTGTTGATACTCTCTCTCTCTCTCCTCTCTCTCTCTCTCTCTGTTGGTGGATTCAATTATTATAATTCTACAAAAAAATTTCTCCACTTAATAATTGATCATGCAACTCGCTATGTTTGGGCCTTTGCTTCTAATAAGTGAAACAACAGAAACCTATGCAAATTGTTTAAAACAACTTTTCCAAATTCAAATACCTGTTAAACTGTTAACTGATAGAGAAATGGTGCTTTTACCTCATCTCGATTCAAACGCTTTTTAAGAAATTATAACGTTAAACAGTTTTATTAACTACTTCTCATCATCCCCAGACAAATGGTAAATGTGAACGTGTAAATCAGTCTATTGTAACTAAATATTAAGATGTAAAGTAAATTCTTCCCCTACCAAAATTCCTTGAACCAAATTTCTAGATCAAGTAATCAATGAGTATAACTTAACACCTCATTCAGTCACAAAATGTTGTGAATAAGCCTTATAACAGGTTCGTGTTTCGTCGAAAAGTGCAACCGTCAACAGAAAAGTGAAAATTTTTAAATGTGCGTTACTAAATTGAAAAAGTGAATGCTGAGCTCAGCGGGGTTTTCGTTTTGTTTCTCAACGGTGGTGGATCCTGTGTTTTTTGGTGATTTATTTTAAAATATATTTTGTAAATTACGTGACCATCACGCGCTTGCACTGTTGGTATAAAACAAAACATCTTGTATAATCCTGCTCTCTTCCTCTTTGCCGTCATCATGTAAGAATGTAAATAGCTGCTCTGTGTCTTTGTGTTGTGTCCTCCAAGATGTTGCTGTTGCTTGTCTCCTGTCCACTTTGCTTTATAATCGTCGCAAGTTTGTGTGTCTCATCAACGTGAAAATGTACAGTAATTTCGTCCTAAGCTTTTGATGTGTGCTTCAAAATCAAGAAGGTGAGCGTCTACTGAAAATGTGTTTAATGGAAACCTACTAACACTCGAAAAAATACTACACTCGGCCAATATTTTACATATATTTGTCTATCTCTCTCTCTCTATCTATCTATATATATATATATATATATATATATATATATATATACAGTAGAACGTCGTTTATCCGAATCAATTGGGACCGGACACCGTTTGCACACGTGATTGTTCGGATAACTGAAAACCGAATGCGATCCATGCAGTATACGAAACCGGACATTATACGAATATTGAAAATCATCACATGCGAGAAACGTGCTTGAGGAAAAAGCAAAATAGGTGCAAAATGTCGCAATTTTACCTTTACTGTGGAAAATAATCACTTATTTTTTCGCTGTTCATAATTTAGCAAAAGAGCATATATACACTCCCTCACTTAGAAACACACAAACTGACCATATTTTCTGCGCAGATATACCTAATATACCAAATCATACTACTGAAATTCCGCAAATATCCCTGACCTTGGGTTTTCCCGTCACTTTTGTTCTCACGCGAAACAACTGTTGAGCATTGCACTGTTCGAAATACAGTATATATATAGTTAAATATTTATATATAAAAATTCGATGTACAGTATATATAGTTGCTAAAGAAAAAAAAACTGGTTCAGATATTTGACGCTCCGGATAATAAACGTTCGGATAAACGACGTTCTACTGTGTATATATATATATATTTATATATATATATGTATATATATATGTATATATATATGTGTATATATATGTGTATATATATGTATATATATATGTATATATATATATATATATATATATATATATATATATATATATATATATATATATATACAGTCAGGTCTCGTTTTATGCGGTAGATACGTTCTACCAAAAAACGCATATAAAAAAATCGCATTAAAAAAGGCATTACTTGAATGGAAAAAGTAGGGATATGTTCCTTAGTTTTCGAAAATCGCATAAAACCAAAACGACTAGTTAAAATTAGCTTAAAACCACATAAAAAAATTGCAGATATGAAAAGAAATAGGCTGCATGATAAATTAATTCGAATGTCTGAAAGAAATTCATACAAAAGCTAAAAAAAAAATTTTTTAACTTGTATTCAAACCTTAATTCATTTTATTTTATGGAAAAGTAATACACATAGTTTTACATTTTTAATCATTATCGCTATCTGATAATGGTTTGCACCGTTTGCGAAGTGGTTCCAAATCACCTTCATCATCAGAAGAGACTGTCTCTGCGATAGATATTTGCGGTAAAGGCCACGGATTTTCACAAACTTCATTCTCGTTCTGTGTAGCTCTTCCTTTTCTGACAATGTAATCAGTAATTAAACTTTGTGATGAGGATTCCTTTTTTATATATAGTTTACGATATCCAGACATGCAGTTCTGCAGCTCACGTTGTAATTTAGAGGCTCGTTCAGAATTGGGGGTCATTAATAAGAAAATGATTTTCTAATTTACTGCAAAGTTGAAGACCTTGAATTAATTTTCCAGTGAGGGGAGTTGATTTTTCTTCCTCGTCATTATCACCTTCTAGACCTACAACGCCGTCTACAGTTAGATCTAAAGTTAAATCAATAATATCGTCACTCAATGCATCATCCACAAGCAATTCATCTATATCATCGTGGCTGAAGGTATTAAAACCATCTCCTCCAATTTCATGTGCCAAATGAATTATTTCATCTGATAGTGTCGATGTTTGAGTGGTTGTATTGTCTGTCACACATGCTGGCCAAATCTTTTTCCAACAGGCATTTAAAGTTCTAGGTCTTATTTGAGCGGAAGCAGATGCAACATGAATTAAACAATCAAAAATAGAAAATTGTTTCCACACATCTTTTACTGTTAAGGACTCATTTTATAGTTTATTCAAGATGAATTTGTACGTTGTCTTAATATAATATTTTTTAAAAGTTGCAATTATGCCTTGATCTAATGGCTGAATAAGGCTTGTTGTATTGGGCGGAAGAAATACTAGTTGAACATTTGGATGTTCTAATTGTGGATGACTTGCTGCATTGTCAACAATTAATAAAACTTTAAAATCGAGAGATTTTTCCTTCATATAGGCTTCCACTTCTGGTACGAAACAATTATTGAACCATTCTGTAAAAATAGCTGTTGTCATCCAGGCTTTCGGGTTAGCCATCCAATGCACGGGCAGTTGCTTTAAATCTTTACCTATAAGGGCGCGTGGTTAAAGAGATTTATTTATTAGGAGAGGTTTCAACATCCGATCTCCTGATGCATTGCTACAAAGTAATAAGGTGACTCGATCTTTACTTGCTTTATGTCCACTTGCAGTTTTTTCATCCTTTGCGATGTAAGTACGGTTAGGCAATTTTTTCCAATAAAGTCCTGTTTCATCAGCGTTAAATACTTGATCGGCAGAATAGTCCCCATCTTCAATAATTTCTGCTAGCTCTTCTGGAAGTATTTTTGCTGCTCCTTCATCTGCTGTCGCACTCTCCCCTGTTATCTTAATATTAGGAAGTGCATTTCTTTTTAAGAACCCGGTTAGCCATCCTTTGCTAGCTGAAAATACTTTTCCTGCTTTGGAAGTGGAAGCTGATGGTTCTGACTGTTTCATTGACTTATAAAACTTAAGAGTTTTTTCTTGGATTAAATAACCACTTACAGGAATCTTTCTTTGAACTTGTTCCCCAATCCAAATTGCGATGGCTCTTTCCGTTCTTTCTAATAATACATCCCTTATGTACGATGCAAATTTGGTGCTTAATTTTGTACCAGAAATGACCGATTTTCTTATTGCAGCTTCATTCTTTTTAATTGCTCTGACAGTAGATTCGCCTAAATTAAAATGTTTTCCAATAGCCGTAGATCCTACTCCTTTTCCTAAGCGATCTAAAATTGCAATTTTCGTTTCCAACGAAATTGACTGTCTTTGATGTGTTTTTTTCTCCATTGGGCCAAATAAAATCTTAGAAAAGAAATTTAAAATAATTACACTTACGATTTTCTAATGAAAAATAAAACTTTACGACACTCACTTTAAATCCAGAAATCAAAATTAGCTGCTTATTATATTGCAACTTAAATTCGCCACTTATTAAAGTGAAACTTTTATAAAAATGAACAAGGCACCGCTAAGAGAAAATATAATTTCGAAATAATGATATCGTATCGGTATACTACTGAAATAACGAATGCGAATCTAAGACTGTCGCAGCAAACCGCACAACTTCAAAATCGCATAAAAACAATCCGCATAAAAAGAGACCTGACTGTATATATATATATACCGTATTTTCCTGTATATAATCCGCAGCGGCGTATTATCCGCAGAGCCCTTTTTTTCGAGTAAAAAAAAAAAAAAACATCGCATAATCCACGGCAGTTTTGACGGCGAATAATCCAAAAAATATAAATTGCCGATAAGGAGACACATAAAATAAAAATATAACTAAAAATAGAAGTAAGAAATTGTTCAGAGGACAACATTTATAATAAAACACACATCTATTTAAATATGTATCATAATACATTTTGTACGATAATCTCAATAAAGCAAAAAAATTCTCTGCTACTGCCATCTATGTTTTAAGTTAAGCCAAACATTGCACGCGGAAAAAATTTTGAAAAATTAAGATCCCCCTTTTTTACACTTATATACACTTTCAAAATAAAAATATCTTGAATGATGAAAAAATTTATTAACAGTTAAAAAAGCCTTCAAAATCTGATTCATCAGATTCGGAAATGAATAAATTTATCAAATCTTCGCGTAACACATCCGAGTCACTCGATAGTAAAGACTCTTCATCGTCAGAGTCATTTTTGACAATAATATTACATTTTCGGAAAGCGTTCTTTACTGTAGTTTCAGCGACGTCATTCCATGCTTTCAGGACCCAGCGGGAGACATTTTCATATAATGCCCGCTTCAATTTTCCCGTTTCTGTATAGTTTTTTTCTCCATCGGACATCCACTGTTCCCATAACTTTCTAACTTTGGATTTGAACGATCTATTAATACCGACGTCTAAAGGCTGCAATTTTTTTGTCAGTCCTCCAGGTATTATGGCAATTTTTGCTGACGCGGACTTGAGAGCACATTTTTTACGTTTTCACTCACATGTGATTTCATAGAGTCCATAATTAAAAATGCCTTTGGACGAAAAAAAGAATTTTTGCGTTTTCTCCAGATAGTCTGCAGCCATGACAACATGATTTGCTCATTCATCCAGCCATTTTCATTCGCACGAATTTCTACACATTTAGGAAAGTTTTCTTTTGGGAGCGTGTTTTTCTTTTAAAAATTAACATTGGTGGCAATTTCAAACCATTTGAAGCACAGCATAAAACTACAGTAAACGACGTTTTTTCATTTCCAGTAGTATTTATAGGAATAAAACTTGCTCCTTGAACGTCGACGGTCCTGGTAGGTGGAATATCAAATGATAATGTAACTTCGTCCATATATTAAAAATCAAATCCTCTGTAAAATTATTTTCAACAATAATTTGCTTGCAAAATGTCAAAAAGTCGTCAGATTTTTTTCCCCAGTCATCAGGTAATTTCTGTCCGACCGTTGAACGACTACGAACGACTAAATTGTTTCTCTTCATAAACCGGTAACACCACGTGGGCCCACCAGAGAAGTTAACAATATTCATTTCGCGTGCAATAACTCGGGCTTTCATTCTGATGCTAACTGTCGAGACAGCTTTCCCATCGTCCCTTTCTTTTAAAATCCATTTATTTATTTCTGCCTCTAATTCTGGCCAGTGAGGTTTTCCACGACGATCGGCCCTTTTACGTCTATCGCAATTTTCGAAGTTAGTCTTGTTCCTTCTCCACAAACGAATATTCGATTCGTCAACGTTGAAAAATCTTGCAGCTTCTCGATTTCCGACTTCGTTAGCCTTCTCTACAGCGTTTAATTTGAAGTCTGCAGTATAGCTAACACGCTTACGCTTCATCATGATAAAAACTTTCAAAGGATGCAACACCTCTAGTCAAGACAAAGTTGTAAATGACGCCAGCGACTTGAAACTGCTATTTCCTTCCGAGGAACCGAATTCGTTCTTGAAAGTAATTGGACAAAAACTAATTATGGCCGTAATACGTCAGCCGAGTCGTGAAAGCGCCATCTATTATTTATTTTATAAAACATAAACAGCATTTCTTTCAAAACTTTGTTAACTTTTCTGATGGAGAATGTTTTTTCTCAGATAATCCGCAGCGGCGTATAATCCGCACAACGAAATTTGAAACTTTTTTAACACATAATCCGCGGATTATATACAAGAAAATACGGTATATATATATATAACGTATTGTAGTAACGTTGGCCGGTGTTGATTTGTTGTCGTATCTGTTTTATTGAATACATCTTCCGAATAACTTTACCTCCTTTATTTTGAAGCTCACATCACACACACAGCAGATTAAAACACAATTGCGGAACATTTTCACACTGAATAAGCAGCGGCATGCTGGAGGACACAAAGACAAAGAGATGCAGTTAATTACATTCTTGCATGATGAAGGCAAGCAGACAAAAAAAAAAAAGAGAGCGATTACACAAGATCTTTGCTTTTACACCGGCAGTGGTTATTACGTTATAGTAGTTCTGATTGGATAGAATGGGCGGGACAGGGATTTCAGACTAGCCGAATACGATTAAGATTACAATGTTAATTTTAAAACAAAGAGTTAAAGTTATTTTAAATATTTGTACAAAGAGTTAATAAAAAGGATACTAGAGGGAATTATTACATATATATACACACATACATATATATATATATATATATATATATATATATATATATATATATATATATATATATATATATATGGGAAATTTCCACATAAACATTCTTTAGAGGGCGCTGACAAAGCAGCCACCAGCGAATTAACGAGGGAGAAGGGATTCTGTGAGCGGACTCTAGACGCGGAGGTCGAAGATACGGTGCTGAGAAAAAGCGAGCAACGGGAACAGTGGCCGAGTAGGGACCCACCACCCATTGTACACAAGAGAGACGCGTAGGTCACTCTCAACACCCATATACACAGACTATCGTGAAGATTGAGTGTCATCAATTGTACTAGAACTGTAATTAAGAGCCAAAGGTGTGTTTAATCGAATTGTAAATCTTTTATTATATGTGTATACGCCTGTCGTAGTGAGTATCTATTGTCCAACATTAAGCGTTAGTTTAGCAAAAAACGAGTGTAATCATTGAATACCCCTAGAACTGAGCTATAATTCTACAAAATAGGGGGCACGGCCGCGATATGGACTGTGAAGACTGTTGCGACAAATGCGATGTGGACTGAGAGGAATATTAGTTAATACAGTGAAAAAGAAAAGAACTGTTAAGACTGTGAACATTTGAACTGTGCTTGTGTGTGTGTGTGCATTTCATTGAATACTCCTAGAACTGAGCTATAATCCTATATATATATATATAGAGAGAGAGAGAGAGAGAGAGTGACAACGGCCAGATTGAGTTAAATATACATTTATTAAGGGGAATTATTTACAAGGGAGGGCTAAAAGTTAGTAAAAAGTAATCGAAACATCATTAGATCGTTGGATTACACGAGGCGTTTCGTTCCTGCGCCCTCGTCCTCGTCTCCTCGCTGTCGTCCCTCTCAGTCGTCTCCCGTGCAATCGTTCTATTCGAGTCTAGTTTACTCGTTATCCTCGAACCGCCTTGTCAGATAGGTGGTGCTCTCTTGGCATTACGTCATTAAGGAATATAGGAGGGATACGATATGTGCACATCCATTGAGTTCTTAAAAAATAATGGAAATAAAAACTCACGGTAAACTTTTGCACACAACGTCTTGCTTGTTGAACATTACTTTCATAAATGTATAATAGTGTTGAATAAAATCTTGATGTCGGCAAAATTATCGAATAAATATCTTTACAATCGTGAATTTTCATACACAACACTTGAAATTGAATGAAAGCGTCAAATCATAAAAACGCTTTTAAGAACAAATGCGAGAAATGGAAGAAAATCGTCAAATACACGTTGAAAAACACTTTGAAGAATAAATGCACTTGAAATTGAAGAAAATCGTCAAACATACATTGAAGAACACATTGAATAGATTCACTTCTCTTGCATCGTCATCGTCCTTTTGCTTCGGTTTTCTAGGGGATTTTAAGTTAAGGGGAAAGGCCGAGCCCCCCATATAGAGAGTGACAACGGCCAGATTGAGTTAAATATACATTTATTAAGGGGAATTATTTACAAGGGAGGGCTAAAAGTTAGTAAAAAGTAATCGAAACATCATTAGATCGTTGGATTACACGAGGCGTTTCGTTCCTGCGCCCTCGTCCTCGTCTCCTCGCTGTCGTCCCTCTCAGTCGTCTCCCGCGCAATCGTTCTATTCGAGTCTAGTTTACTCGTTATTCTCGAACCGCCTTGTCAGATAGGTGGCGCTCTCTTGACATTACGTCATTAAGGAATATAGGAGGGATACGATATGTGCACATCCATTCCTACATATATATATATATATATATAGTTAATAAAAATCAATGAAACAAAAACTTTCACAAGATCCTAATGAAATTTAATATAAAATTTTCAAGTTCTTTGAAAAACAAAATATCTATAGTCTTTTTGGAAAATAATCTGATATTTTTCTTTGCATTGTCTTTTTTAGTATCAAATTGCCCTGTTCGATTCTTTTTTAGTATCAATTGAATTGTTTGATGTCATCCATTTTGTTATTCATTTCACCATCGGAATGTGTGTTCTAACTAAATGCGCATACTTTTTTCATGTTGTAGCTCATTTCGGATATTTTTATGTCACAAGCTATTCCGAGGGTATTCCAAAGCCTAGTTAGCCTCCTTTCTGAGAAACATGTGAAAAGCCCTTCTCTTTCATTTCATACCCCACTTACATCTCGCCTGTGTCGCTGCTGTTTTCCGTATTTTGTTCATTCCCAAAAGGGAAATCTTTTCGTGTTATGAGACAAAAAATACATGAAAATACACAGTAGTTTGTTGGAACTGTTGTATTATTTCGAGTTAATCGATATTTCGTCTTAAGCGTTTTCACGTTAAACGAATTTTACTGTGTCTATAAACAATATGTATTCATACATCATCACGAAATACCCAGACAAACGGGTAGGTAACGGCTAATAATCATATACAGTGAGAATCGCTTAACACGAAATTGAGGGACACTGAAATATATTTCTTCACGTGAAAAGAATTTCGTGTTAAGGGATATTGCAAAAAAAAACCCCTGATATATTAAAAAAAATTAAGTTTATTAGAACTCATTTTATTTCATAGATATGTATAAATGCATGTATTTAATAAAAATCAATGAAAAAAAAACATAAGCAAGATCTTACGAAATTTAATACGAAATTTTCAAGTTTTTTAGAAAACGAAGCATTTATTTTGTTTTTGGCAAAAACTTGATTAGCTTCACCGCAAACATTGCCATTTCTTTCCTTGAAACGTTCCAATCAACTTGGATTTGTAGAAAATGTAATACCCATTTGCTTAGCAAATTCATTGCTTCTTTCTAGCATTAAATGTCCTGATATGGAAGCATTCCTGATATGGAAGCACCCTTGTTTCAACCAAATAAGCAGAATCGTCTCTAAACCTTAGTGCTTAGCCGTTCTCATCCATTTTCGCTCTGGCTAAAACTTACTCCGTTCAAACACTTCCGTAATTTTCTCTCTTTTCTTAATTATTTTTGATGATGTAGAGATTTAGCAATATCAAAATCTTTATAGATTTCATTTTCGCCTTCTGTTTTTAATCAACAGCCTTAAGAAGCCCCATCTTCATTTTAAGCGAAATAGAAATTTGCTTTCACCCTGAGCGCTTTGTCATTGTGCTCGTAAAAATATTCTTCTAAAAGAGAAAAAAACGTGAACCAAACTCACTGATTTTTACTTAGACTGCAATGTACTCGTCATCGAATTTCAAAGCCAACTGATGAGAAATGAGATGTTTTGTGTGGCGTATGTAGAGGTAGAGGATGACAGTAGCTTAGCGATTCCCTGGGTATATCAAAACCAAGTTAGTCTCCTTTCTGCGAAACATGAAAGCACCTCTCTTTCATTTCCCACCCCTCTTAAATCTCGCCTGCGCGACTGGTGTTTTTCGTGTTTTGTTCATTCCCTGAAGGGAAATCTTTTCGTGTTGAATGGTTTTCGTTTCGTGTTAAGAGAAAAAAATTCATGGAAATACGTAGAGTTTGTCGAGACAATTGTATTATTTCGTGGTAACCGATACTTCGACTGAAGCGTTTTCGCGTTAAACGTATTCCTCTGTGGAAGTTTTCATTGAAAGCATGATCAGGATGTATGTTTTCGAGAAATGAATTATCGTTAACTCACTCTATTTGTAAGCATTTGTTGCTGATAAAAAATTCCGTATCCTGGTACTTAGAGATTCAAAATTACAAGAAGTCAATAAGAGAGAGAGATTCTACACATATTCTTAGATACAAAATATTTCCAGAATAAAACAAAATGCGGTATTCATTTTTAAAAAATCTTAAACATGCCTAAAATAATAAATACAAGCTTTGTAAATAACATTATAAGCTTTCATAAATTTGAAATGCTGATAAAACAACAATTGAGAAATTTGAGAAAAATTTTTTTTTCATATATTTTAAATAAAAAAAAACGCATTAATATTTATTGTATTTATTCATCCATTCATAAGCAAAAAATAGATATTAAAAATAACTATTTGTGTGTTTTTAGAAGAAAAAAACAAGAATTAAAAAAAATAACAAGTCTAATTTATAATAAAAGTTAAGTGTTAAGCTTTTTTTTTTTACTTATAAAATCTATGTGTGAATAAAGATATAAATTATTCAAAGAGTTCCCAAAATATTGTATTGATAGGTATTGAAATTTTTCATTCCAGAATGATAATTTGAGTTAAAAATGTAATGAAACACGCTCACACACACACACACACACATTCAGTAAAGTTTAATTCATTAAGCATTATTTTATCTAACAGTTAAGAAAAAAAAATCTTAAGAGATTATAACAAATCTGCATTATTTTTCGAAATAACTAAGCGCCGCTAGAAAAATAATCCACGGAGATCCATTTTATTCAAATTTTCGTAATAAATGCTTTAGAAAAATACAGCTGCGGTAAGACATTTTTCCTGT
The DNA here is from genome assembly GCA_019973935.1 of Trichonephila clavipes. Lineage (NCBI taxonomy): Eukaryota > Metazoa > Arthropoda > Arachnida > Araneae > Nephilidae > Trichonephila > Trichonephila clavipes. The sequence continues at coordinate 1,768,788 of BMAU01003807.1, forward strand.
CTCTTGTTAAACTTAATATTCCCTTTAGAAATTGCTTAAAGCTTGTATTAATTACTCCAAACGATGTTTTAAAAAAGAAACTACTCTTCTTTTTCCTTCGCTACTTTTTAGAAATTAAACAATACTTGTTTTTTTTTTTAGTCAAACGATTCTTTTTCCTTAGTTATTCTTTAACAGAAAATAAATAACACTTTTTGAGGAAACAGGATTTCCTTTCCTTGTTTAAAAATATTGTATAAATAAAGGTTATTCTTTATTAACCCCTTTCAATCATGTTTTCCTCTATTTTTTCATGCCTTTAACTTGTGTGCGATTATATCATTTTGTGGTGGAGTAAAGTATGCATTTTTTTATACTTAACTTGAACATAAGACTACCTGAACATTGCGACGTTCTATTTTGGTATGGGATCTTGATTGATAAACTAAAACGAAGCGAATGATATGATGGAATTAAAAATTGTATTCCATTAAAGCTCTTTTAAAATTAAATTTTTACAAAAACTCAGATTTTGATGACATACTATAAGCATTCATAAAAGAAATAGTTCTATACCAAAATATACACTCATGTCCATAAATTAAGGATAATGATGTTAAGGCAAAGAAAGAGACAGAAGCAAAATAAATTTGACTTATTTGTAAAGTCTTTATTAAACAAAAGGTAAAGAGCAAAAAAGATGCTATATGTTTGACATAATTAATAAAAATTGCGAGTTTTACTTCCTGGAGCAAATTTCAAAAAATAACCTATTTACAAAAAACAGTATAACATGGTTAGTATGATGGTTAAAACGGAGTATGTCTCCCGGACGATGCAATACAGGCCTTACAACGCGTAGGCATGCTGAGTATCAAATTATCAATCTGATCTTGGGGAATATTACACCACTCATCAAGCAATGCCCTCCAAAGTTCCGGTAGACAGGTGGGAGGGGGTTGACGGGCTCAAATTCGTCGGCCAAGCATATCCCACACATGCTCTATTGGATTCAAGTCTGGTGAGTATGCTGGCCATTCCATATGGGTGATATCCTCCGATTGAAGGCATTCGTCTACAATGTTTACACGGTGAGAACAGACGTTGTCATCCATAAACAGAAATTCAGCACCCATGGCGCCCCGAAACAAACGTACATCTTGTTCCAGAATGACATCCCTATAGATGTGGCCTGTCATCGTTACACTCTGAACATGCAGGTCAGTTCTGGAACAAAAAATAATTCCTCCCCAAACGCGCGCGAGCCATCCTGCACCACCGTAACGGTGTCGTTCAATGGTGTTGTCTTGGTGGTAACGGGTACCTGGCGCTCTGCATATTAAAGTCCGGCGAGAATCAGATTGCAAACTAAACCTGGACTCGTCGGAAAACATCACACAAGACCACTGTTGCGGTATCCACAATGCATGCTCTCTACTCCAGGTTAATCGCAGGCGACAGTGAGTTGCGGTAAGTGGAACACATCTGACAGGCCTACGAGCATATAGACCAATGTGCCCGAAGTGTCTGTACGCGGTCTGCCTTGAAACTGTCTTACCGGTAGCTGAAGAGAGCTGACGAGACAGGTCTGGTGCTCCGTCTGTTTCTTTTGGCAGTAACTGTCAATTACCGGTCCTCATTCGGCGTTGTAACTCGGGGGCGACCTGTGCTGTAACTTCTACTCACATTACCATCATCTTGGAATCGTTGCCGATACATGGAGATGATACTGTGGGTGAGTCCAAGTTCCTCGGATATTTCCAACTGGGTACGTCCACATTCCAGTTGTCCAATAATTCTACCACGTAAAAAATCATCCAAATGCTTTCTTTATGCCATAACTATGCGGTTATTGCACTGAAAGGCTTTTAAAGCGCCTGTGAACAATTTTACTTCTTTGCCACCATTCCTTATATACTACTCTCTTACACTCTCGTCATTGTGACGTGCTATCCGCGCCATCTGGTGGTTTCCTGTAATTTGCATATTCTTCTTCAAGATGTGTGTGATAATTCTACAGGTGAAATTTTTATTTTAGAGTTCAATTTCTGTGTGATACTGAATTATCCTTAATTTATGGACATGAGTGTAATTCTATTTTGGTTCGAGTTTATGATTGATAAACTGAAGCGAAGCAAATATGCTTGAATTAAAAAAATTGTAATATTCCATCAAAATGCTTTGAAAATTAAATGTTTAACTGAACCCAGATTTCGATGACGTATAAGCTGATAAATTATAAGTGTTAATGATGGCCTACAGACAAAAGAAAGTAGTTTCAGATGTGTTTGTACTTCTTAATTACATTTTGTTGCGACTTTTTTTATGCCCAAAAGATACATTGTAACTCCTTGTTGTTTAAACTCTTCCCATATTAACAGTACAAAGACTGTCGCACCCTCTAGCGGACAGAACAATCTTCAGTAATGGCCAAGTTTTGGAATTGTAAGGACATGCGAGCATGCACTCCGATCTATTTCAATTCTATACTAAATGTTAGTTCTCTAGTTATGTATGAAAATGTTTTGTCTAATAAACCTGTTTTAATTAACTAGTGGACTTAGTAAAGGACCCCTTGCCCGCATGTCCCTTTATTACATTGTTTCACACCCCTTATAACATTATTTATGGCACTTGTATTTACAATTACTTATGCGGTTTTTTATTCTTTTTTTAGATTTTTATTTGAGGAAACAAATTTCTCTATTATGTTCATTATTTTATGACAGAAATGGTATATTTTCAATAAAATATTTCTTTTATTAAACATTATTTCAGTTCCCTGTTGGTGTAACATATAATACAACATTCTAATTAAAATCGCTACCCTAGTCTTGATTTCGACATCGGCACCGATTGGTCAATGTCGCAAACTTTGAAGCCATCGATCTTCTTATCAAGCCTTGGTTCAATACTGATTCTACTAGAAACCCGTCGTTTTGAATTATAATAGTTGTTTGTTAAATCGAACTGAGTCTCAAAGTCTTGGCGTTATGTGGAAGTTAAAAATAACCTCTGGTATGAAATCCAAGTCGCTTTACTATAATTCAAACTTAAGGGATCCATCACCAATAGCCTTCATACTGTGGTGCAATGTGTGTTAAAAGAAAATTAACTTAAAATGATTCGTGACTTTTTTCGTAATATTAAGGTAACCAAACGTTCTCCTTTAGGGAGGACAGTCCTCCTTTAATAGGTTCTGTCCTTCCACGAAAAGCGTCCTCCTACTTGTCCTCTTTTTCAATATTTTAAAACTGAACTGTTAATCTCTGTATTCAGAGATGAACCACACGTTTCCAATATGTCAAAGAATAGTCTGAAACAAAAATATCACTGGAAATAACATTTTTCAATGGTGTTTTTTGACTTCATCACAAGTAAATTGGGCAGATATAGAAAACTGTGTTGATTTTTTATCAAAATTCTGAAGCTTGTCTTCCTTCGATTATAAGATAGTATAAGTTGGACAAAATACAAGTGATTGAATTGTGTAGCCATCTGGAGAGAAAAATGTATATATATATACAGGGTGTCCTGAAACTCAACGTCAAGTGGGCACAAGGTGAAAGGGAAGGTTATATCAGTTCTATGTAAATTATTAAAAAAACTCCTTATTGCTGTGTTAAGTGAGGAGGAGTACACTTTTGAAAATGTGGAAAATTGACACCTTCCATCACATCATTGGGTACTGTGACCACATTTACCACAAGTTAACAGTTCACAGTTTTTTTATTAATGCGATCTTACATATAGCCAGGCTATTAATCATACTCACAAATAAAGCATAAACGTTGCTAGTTTAGTTAAAATTAACTTAGTTTGTTTGAGTCGGGATTTGAGAACATGATGTCACGGAGAAAACTTCGACTATCCAAAAAAATATTACATATTACCCTATGCAAGTTATTTCAAAAGATGACCCATTTAGTTTAGATTATATAAATGGTACAACTCTTACTACTTTTCTTTCGAAACAATTATTGCCCATTTTTCAAGTCATTGATGAATTTATGTGTCCTGTTTTTCTTTTCATGACGAGTCAAAGTTAGGACACATCATTTTCTCAAACCGACCAAACTGCGTTAATTTTAGCTAAACTAGAAAAGTGTTTTGTTCGATTTGAGAGTGTAATCAATAGCATGGTTATGTAAGATGACGTTAGAGAAAAAATCACTGTGAATTTGTGAAGTTTCTGGTCATAGTACCCACACAATGATGCGATGGAGGATGTCTAATTTCCACATTTTCAAAAAGGTGCTAGTCATCACTAGCACCTTTTGAAGGCTGTCTTCGCCAAATGTTTGGTGACCGCGGTAGCCTTGTGGTCAAGGTATTGGATCGTGGCTGGCGTGTTACGAGTTCGAGCCCAGTACCTCTAAGGACCCGCCGTGTAGGGGAGCGATGCACGTTAAATCTGTCGAGAGCTCCCGTTGGTGTGGTAGTTAGAAGAGGAGGGTACCAGCTCAGGTGTAGTCCTTGTCACTTGACCATAGTTCAAAATTACGTGGTCCGTTGCCAAAAGCCTTCATAAAGCTGAACAATGCGACGTTAATATTCAATCACTCGCCAAATGTTCGAGAGCCTGAAACAAACGTGAAGCACAATTTGAAACGGAATAATGTCTCTCTTTTCATGAAAACGTACAGCATTCTTGTTCATACATTTCTGTTTCACACACACACACACACATATATAATGTTTTTCAAATTTCAAAATATTCCATAAATAATTAATTTTTCATTTTAACATATGAAAGGTTAAAGCTCATTTAACATTACGGTACAGCAGAAAAACTGCGAAACACATTTTAAATCAGAAAAAATGGGCCAACTCAGATAAAAATCAATAGTACAGGGTGTCCGGGCTTAAAGTATCCCAAATTTACGATTTACTATTATGGAACTACTCATCAGAATGTAATAAACTGTGTATCCGTGGATTGGAAATCCCTCCAAGATTTTTTGGGTCTAGTCCGATTGGCCGTGCGTGCGTGCATTATTCGGCATTTGCAGACGATAAACTTGTTACACTGCCTTCATTAGTAAAGATGCGGACGCCACAGCAAAAGGGGCAGTGCGCATTTTGGTTAACGGTATTTAAATCAATCACGCGTGTGCTGCGACGTGTTCGAACATAATGGAATGTCGTTACTGGCTTGTTTAATAGACATGAGAACTCCTACAAAATGAATCACGCACACGATCAAGAATGTCTTCTATCACGAAAACATAAAAATACTTGGCAGTTTGAGACACCAAAGTTCCCGTCTCTTTTAAAGTTCTTTCCCATTGGTGGATAGATTTGGATGTTGGAGGATCGACATTCCATTCTGCTCGCTCACGTCGCTGTACACATGTGTGACTGATTTAAATTCCGTTAACCAAAGTACGCTCTGCACCTTTTGCTGTTGCGTTCACATCTTTACTAATGAAGGCAGTGTAACAAGTTTTCCGCCCGCGATTGCAAAATAATGCGCGCATGTGCGGCCGATCAGACTAAACTCAAAAAATCTCGGAGGGTTTTCTAATTCACGGATGAACAGTTTATTACATTCCAATGGGTAGTTCCGTAATAATAAGCCATAACTTTTGGATACTTAAAGTTCGGAACCCTGTATTATAAAATATGCTGCTCTCTATAAAATAGGGAAGCCAAAATATAGTATTAATGTTGGGATACTTTTTTATCTGACAAATTATTCAAAATTCGGCCCCTATTCTTTAACGCAATACAAAGATAGCCTTATCAAAGTGTTAGGAATTTTTCTTTCTTACCTATAAAACAGGTATGACCCTTCCCCTTATACCTCGGGTTGAGTTTCGTGACACCCTGTATATAAATATAACCAGTGCCGGTTTATCCATTGGGCGCTTAGGGTGGGCGCCCAGGGGCTCGAATGAACAGGACTTAACAAAGTTTTCTGGTAATAAATTTCGATCCACCAGCGCCAAGTAGGCCTGTAGATCTACTGCGCCCAGGGACCGGAATGAGCTTAAATCGGCACTGAATATAACATTCCCTAAAACAGGGATGGCGAACCAAAGGCCCGCGCGCCATTGATGGCACGCGACACAAGTACTTGTGCAGTCTCCGATCAAAACGGTTAGCATTTTAGTTCAAAAAAACAAAGTTCACTATAAAACATCACGAATAAACGTGAGTGATCAATCTCCTTTTTGCTGACATATGCCAACATTTCAAAGAATTGAATGTAAACCCTCAAGACACAAATAAAAAATATTATCTTCAAGGGGAATCTCAATGCTTTTGACGCTAAATTGCATATTTTCAGAAACGATATTATATATATTACAAGAAACTACTAGTACTTCTCAAACTTGAAAAAATCAAACGAAGAAAAAGTTATCCAAGACCATAATTATTATGCACCCTGATGTGACTTCATTTGATAAACCGAACTTGCCCCAGTTCGATTGGAAGAAATTGAAGAATTTAAAATGCAACTGTGCTTGATTTTCAGTCTAGTTCAATATGGATTCAAAAATTTATTAAAAGAAAAATGTTGGAATTGATTGAAACAGAAAATTATCAAGCAATATAAGTAAAAATGTCAGTAAAGAAATTTTGGAAACATGGAATTCGATTTCAGATACATTTAACTCTTTGAAGAAGCTGGCTCATGCTTTTTTAAGCATATTTTCTTCTACCTACCTATATATATATATGCCCGAGAATCATTATTTTCAGAGATGAATAACATTTAAGACTCACTTAGAAAACCATTTGGCAGATTACTCTAATTCAGCATGTGTTCTGCTAAAAGTAACATTTTAAAATCCTTATGTAAGTTATTTGTCATCTGATCGGCAACAACAGAAGTTACACTAATGTTACTTTAATTTGATTTACACGAACAGTCACTCAAAAAAGTCTTGGGACACACTACCAGTTCATAAATTTTATCGTAATATTTTACTTAAACATACAAATGAGACCAAAAGTAAGAAGCAAATGTTATTTTGGTAAATACAAATAATAATAATTTGAACAAAGCTCATACATTAATGGAATTATGGTTAAAATTGATAATAAAAGAAATCGAGTTAAAAACGGGCTCAAAAAAGTATTGAGACACTTCCCAATAAATTTCGAAAATCAATTCAAACTTAGAAATCAATATCTTGTTGGGCCACCCGTGCTTTTTATGACCTCTCGAAGTCTATTTGGCATGAATTGGATCACTTTTTTGCTAAACGATCTATCGATTTTGGTCCACTATATATATTTGACCAAATATTTTCTTAAATCCTGCTTGTTAGAAATTTGGTGCTCATATAGTTTTTGCTGCAAATAATCCCACGCATTTTCAATGGAAATAAGGTCTGGACTTTGTGCAGGAGTCTTAATAACACTAGGACAGTGGTAGAGGACTCATAACTTTCAAATATCTGCAGTATGCTTCGTATCATTACCTTGGTATAAATTAAAATGTCCTAAGATTCCCAGCTTGCTCACACTTTGCCTTATATTTCGCTTGAGAATGTCAAGATATAGACATATTTATTGATTATACCATCAATAAAATGTAAGTTCCCGACATCACAGCTTGCCATGCAGCCCCAGACAATTTGGTTACCCCCTCCATATTTGATATTAGGCCGTAAATCTTTGACATGTATTGCTGTAATTGATTTCCACCAAACTTTGTGCTTGCCATATGATCCTAAAATGTTATATTTGCTTTCATCAGCAAAAATTACATTTTCCCAATATTCTGTTGGCTACCTTACATACATTTTAGCAGATGCCAACCTAGCTTGTCTATTTGCTTTTTTTTTTTTTTTTTTGCTGTGTAGGGCTTTCTTTGAGGTACTCTGACATGATACTTATGTTTTCTTAAAACATTTTTGATGGTTTCAGGATTTACCTATTTTCCGAACCTACTTTTACATTGCAAAGTCATTTTTACTGCACTAGTTCTTGGATTAATGCGTACTTGTCTCACAATCTACCTCTCTTCACGTTCATTAATGTCTTTGGATGCCCTGATCTTTGCTTGTTTTCAACACTATTTGTTTTCTTGAACCTGTCAATGATGTTAAAAGTAGGAGACTTATCAATTTCAAGATTTTTCCTATACCACGAACTGATTTCCCTTCTTCCCAATGACTTATTACGGGATTTTGCACACCAACCAAGGTATCTTGGTTTCTTGCCATTTTTCCTATAAATAATCTTATTTGTTAAAACTTTTATGTTTAAACTTCTAGTCTAAGAAAGAGGTGTGAAATTAAATTATATTGATGCGCTGTATATTTGTTAAATTTCTCATTTCAAAAGAGTGTCCCAATACTTTTTTGACTCCAGTGTAACTTTGAAATATATTTGAAAATTAAAATTAGATAAAATTATAATTCTATAATACTAACAAAATTTTCTTTGTATACTGTACACCAAGTGTTAAAGTATTTCTTAATTCATTTTGTTTTTCTTTTAATATGATAAATATTTTTATAAATGACTTTACAGTTATGCATGCCAAATGTCCCAATACTTTTTTGAGTGACTGTATATCCAAAATATTTACTGCTATACAGTGCAAAATGTATTTTTAATAGTAAATAAAGAGTTTTGAGTGTGGTTAGTATTTAATTTTATTATTTTCCCAAAAATCACAGGTCAAAATTATTTGACGGCACGTCTATACCCCATTAAACACTTTTTTAGAAAAAAATGACACGTTGATCCAAAAGAATTACCCCCCTGCCCTAATATATAAAACTGGAAACAAATAAATCAAATAATTATCCATCTTAGGATCCATTTGTCAGAACCACAGTCCAAAGTTGACGATTAATAAAGAGAAATTGAAAATCAGTATTGAGATCATTTGACTTTTGAGTTTCATTTCAGATTCGTAACCCTACTAAAAATTTGATTTATGAGATTCTAGACCAAAAATCCAAGAATCGTAAAAGATAAAGAGATTCTCAGACGCAAAGAATGCTCATACAAGAAATTGAATTTAACCAATAACAAAGGCGTTCTTTAATTTTTTCTTAGAATTCTTTCCTGAGAAAGCTTGAAAGTGCAATACAGTGAATGACTGGTTTTCTTTTTTCTTTTCTTAGTTTTCAGAAGACAAGAAAATGATTCCCTGGCTGAAGAAATTTTTTAAAGAAGTTTTATGTAACCTCTATTTCTAAGTAAATTGTATTACTTTAAATTTCAATTGATTGTGTGATTGTTATCATTGTTCTATTATAAAACTACATAGGGACTATTTTGGTGACGAGCCAGATAATTTTAAACTATGGTCAAGTGACGAGGAAGACACTTGATCTGGCACCCTACTTTCCCATTGCACCAACGTGATGACTTTGAGCCTTAACGCAGCTGCGGTAGCCGAGTGGTATAGGTATCGGATCGTGGCTGGCTTTGTCACGAGTTCGAGCCCATTACCACTAAAGACCCGCCATGTAGGGCAGCGATGCACGCTTAATATTTCGAGAGCTAAAAGGACCTCCCGTTGGTGTGGTAGTTAGGAGAGGGGGTGCCAACTCAGGTGTCTTCCACGTCACTCGACCATGGTTCAAAATTGCGTGGTCCGTCGCCAAAAGTGTAGTTGAACAGTGCGACGTTAATATTCACTCACTCATTGAGCTTTAACATATTTCATCTATATCAGCCTCTCTAGACGGCTGGTCTTAATTTATCTGGAACTCATGACATGACAAAAGTGTTGCCAGTTACGAATTCGTGATCATGACCACTCGGCTATCTCAGTCTAAAACCTAAATTTCGAAGATTTGCAAATATACGATTTTCCGTAATCATTAAGTAATGCTTATTTGATTTGTTTTGATTTTAGATTAAAGTATGGTTCTAAGGAAACACGAGGGGGCTATTGGAGATAAACTTCGTTATTTCGAGCCTCGTTCAGATGACGAGGACGACAGACATTCCACTCTCCGAGCTTCTACACCATGCAAACGTGAGGACCACGATAGATTTAACGTTCGTCAGTACCTCTACATCAAGGGTGTCAAACTCAAAGGCTAACTTGGGAAAAATAAGTGAGGTTTAGTTTCAGGTAGGCAGCAAAAAAAAAAAAAATCAATATTCACAGAAACGTAAGTTGATTTCGAAACAAACAAGAAAAATTTAATGTTTACTTCCTGACACTTGACATCTTTTCTGTGCTTCAATCTTTCCTATTTCGGGAGAAATTTTAATGTTTTATTTGTATGCCAACATACTGCCCGGCCACAAAATTTTTTGTTGTGGGCCACGAGTTTGACACCCCTGTTCTACATGGTGGGTCTTAAGGTCACTAGCACTTGAATTCATTATTCGTCTGCCGCGAGTTCGTGAGCATGACCATTCACAGCTGACGTGGCCACTGAACGTGGGAGCGAGCAGGCCGCGGTAGCCGAGTGGTATAGGTATCAGACCATGGCTTGCCTTGTCACGAGTTTGAGCCCATTACCACTAAAGACCCGCCGTGTAGGGCAGCGATTCACGTTAAATCTGTCGAGAGCTGAAACGTCCTCCCGTTGGTGTAGTGTGGTAGTTAGGAGAGGGTGGTATCAGCTCAGGTGTCGTCCACGTCTCTTGACCATGGTTCAAAATTACGTGGTCCGTCGCCAAAAGCCCTCGAGTAGCTGAACAGTGCGACGTTAATATTCAATCAATCAATCAATCAATTGAAAGTGGGAGCGAGCAAAGTGTCAGGGAATTCTATTTTCAGTAGAAATTTCTATTTTAACTGTGTTTATTGCTAATTCTTTAATAATTGTAATTATTAAGGAGTTCCGGCGAGTCCATAGGAGCCCATGTTAAATTGCGTAAGTTTATGTACCTTTTTCTCAAAAACTACTTATTTCTCGTGGATAAAATGTTTGCAGTAGGTTATGTGTACTATTAATAATACTTTAACGGATGGATTTGCTTTTTTGGACAAAATTAAATTATGAATTTTTTAAAAATTGTCCAATTTTTTCCCTAAAATTTAATTTAAAACTGTCATACCTAGTAAACTTTGCTAGATATATCTGATTCCCTCCATCAAAATGTGTAAACATGCTAAAAGTCTGCTCACTGAAAATTTGAGGACTACACTTGCTCACAAAAGTAAGTATGCAACTCATAGCTTAAATAAGTGAAAAGCTCTAGTTCTCAAATAAATATAAGAAAAAATATTATTTTAGAGAATGTTGCTTATAGCTTCTGATTCAAGTCATAAAGTAATGAAAAATAAACCAAATCATTATATTTTACAAAAACTTAAGAGTAATTTTGTTAACTACTAGTAGAAATTTAAATCACAAAAGTATGTATGCACTCTGAATTTTTGACTTTTAAATAGGCTGAATGAAACTTCTCGAGTGATTTTTCGTATTTCAGTGATAAGTTTAGAAGTTCTGCTACAAAACTTGTAAGTTTGAGCTTTAAGTACATCAATAATTCACCAATGCCTCCACGTGGAAAAGAATTATCAAAAGACCTAAAGGATGCAATAATAAAGCTCTATAAGAAAAGCAAGTCCTATAGACAAATCGCTAAAATCATAGGCAAAAGTCCTGCAACAGTGCAAAATATCATTGAAAAGTTCCAGGCTGAGGGAAATACTCTAAACAAGCCAAGACGACCGCTCATTTTCATGGATCGAGAAAAGCGAATTATTGTTGGAAATGTGAAAAAAAATCCGAAGATTAGCTCCTCAAAATTGACAACTGATGTGAAAAACAATTTTGCGAAGTCATGCAATCCTGAAACAATTCGCTGTGTGTTACGGAAGGCAGGATACCATGGTCAAAATATGCGAAGAAAACCATTTGTTAGCAAAGTGAATCGCAAAAAGAGAATAGATTTTGCAAAAGAAAATGAAAAGCAGAGCACAGAAATTTTGGGAATTCCGTGATTTTTTCGGAAGAAAGTAAATTCAACATCCATGGGTCAGATGGACACTAAAAAGTTTGGAGGAAAGCAAATGCAGCTCTAAAACCAAAGAACATGAGAGGAACTGTAAAACACGTTGGTGGTTCGATTATGGTTTGCGTTGCATGGCAGTAACTGGAGTAGGAAATGTAGTTATAATCGACGGAATAATGAATCAAATAGCTATTTGAATATTTTAAAGAATAATCTAAGCCAGAGTGCTTCTAAATTGGGACTCGATGAATCCTTCCCTTTCCAACAAGATAATGATCCCAAACAATACTGCTCGGGTTGTTCGGGAATGGCTGCTATATAACGTGCGAAAACAGGTAAAAACTCCACCGCAGTCACCTGATCTTAATCCCATTGAACACTTGTGGGATTATCTCGATCGACAAATTAGAAAGCAAGAGATCAAAACTAAGAATGATTTTAAAAAGCCCTTTTGGAGAAGTGGCTGAAAATACCATCTTCTGTCACTCAAAATTTACTAAAGTCAGTGCCATCTAGATTGAGAGCTGTTATTAAGGCCAAGGGCTATACAAAAAATTACTAATTCTTTTTGAAAAATTGTAAAATTTGCCATATTAATGTGCTTTTTTTTGTTTGCATACTTTTATGATGTAAATTACATCCTATTTTAAGTTAAGCTCATCTTGCTAATTAAATATTTGTATTTTTTAAATATTTTTAATTTTGTAATTAAGCTCGATTTTGCTGTAATTGAAATAAATCGTTAATTTGAAAACTCTAATATTGTAGGTCTGTCTTTTTTTTTTTTCGTAGGACATCATCACATACACTCTGCATAGTTACTTTTGTGACTAAGTGTATATGAAAAGTAGTTTTTGAGAAAAATGTACATCTGATGAAAAATATTAGTTTGAGAAAACAGGCTTTAAAGTGAAAATTTATAATTTTTGAGCATTTACTTTGTTTAATACTTTCCAGAAGCATATGAAGCCTTTTTTACACTCTGCTCGCACAAAAGTCTCTTATTTTCTATTTTTCATTTTTTTTTAGCAATTTTGATTTTTTTTTTGGGGGGATTGAAGATACTTCCGTTGCGCTGTACGAATCCTATGTGTATCTAGTTTTTTGAAGCATGACACACATTTATAACTTGGTTCAATATCACAATGCTTTAAGATCATTAATTTTGCTACATGACTCATATTGAACTGTGCAATAGCCGTAGTTACCCCTAATTTTAGAGTTTTTAATTCCACAGATGTAGATCTTGGAATCACTGACCATATGGTGTTATTAACTGACAATTTGGGTTCGGGAACTTTCCATGTAAACATTTTCTTAATAACATAGGATCACCTAGATCTCTAAAAATTCGCTTTATTTAATTCATTATGGTATACAGCACGAATACATGTATTTATTATCATAGTGCCTTTCGTCGCATTTAGCTTCTGTCTTTTGAAACTTGCACCACGCATTTACAATCGCAGGATACAGTCCATGTTCAGGGCTCTAATTTAAAGACAGAAGATGAAAATAAACAGCCCAAACAGCAGTTTTCATGCTTTGTAGATCATTGATATTATTTCCAATAGCCATACTGTAATATCTTTGATTTTTTAATATTAAAATGTCGGTTAGTCGGTTACGACCACTTAGGCATTTTTCATCACTTTAACTTTTTTCCCCTCTGTTTCGCTTTTAAGATCCATAAGACGCGTACCCATACACTTTTGGACAAGTCCAATATACTGTAATTTTTCCACTTGAACATCGTATGGATTCGCGATCATCAGAAACATATGCAAGAGGAAACACAGGTGCTCCTAGCAGAGCTCATTTGATGCGCGTTAAGGAGTAGCTTCATTAAAAAAAATACTTCTAATTGTCATATTTCCTCATATCATATATGATTTTAAACGGAAACATTCGGTTTTTTTAAAAAATATAAAAATGTGAAAATCGATAATTTTTTGAAAATTTAAGTGCCGGACCCTTTTAAAACAATAATACAAAAAGGATAATCGTAATTAATTTTACAATCACTATTTTCATTCATCTTTGTTCTAAAGAATTTTTAAATTTAATACTTATTTACAAATATTTTTCCATATTTATTTTTGTAAATAGCTTTTATTTGTAATTCTGTTTAACTTCAGTGAATCCTTCTAAAAGTCTATAATGTTCCATTTATGCTATAGTTTCCTTCTTAGCGAAAATATTTATTGATCCTTTCTGTTCAAGTGTTTTGTTTTTTAAACAATATTTTCCTGAATTTTTTCACGCAGTATCCAATGTTTTTTTACGCTTACTTAAATCTGTGAAGGGATAAGCTCACGAAGTGCTTATTCTAAAAATGTAGCAACCATTAAAAATAATTAGTGACACAAATATTATTTTGAAACAAATGTGTTTTTGTTAAAGTTATTTATGGAAGAAAATAATAACTACAATTCTTACGATCGCAGGTTAATGAGGTATAGTTTTAGTCTTAAGAACTATGTAAATTCGAATTTAAAATCTGATGTTAGCTGGATATTTATCATCTATAACGGTCGTCTTTTTAACCAATCGTTTTGATCTCATGAACCATTAAATTAACGATTTTGAAAATTATATGGCTTATTATAACATGATATTTTAAAACAAAAACATTGAAAGATAATTATCCTAAAATTTCAGTTTTAATTATATAAACTATCGTTGTTTAACTACAATTAAATTCTTAGCTGAGATTTGTAACCGTTTGATTCCATTTTGATAACATTTCATGTGGTTTCAACACAAATGTATTTATTTATTATAATAAGCTTTGAATACATATTTATTTAATTATTATATAGTTATTTTATTCGGCAAAGCATAGTTTTGAGCATAATTTCAAATTAAAAAAATTGTGAAACTCATTTTTGATAAAGGAATAAAAAAAACTCCTTTCGGTTAAAAATAAATCTTAAGTTTTTCCATTGTAGAATTTCTGTAGCGTCAATTTTTTATTTATTCTATAACAAAAAATATTCTATTACAACTTTTTTTTTTTTTTCTCGGTAAAACTATCTAATTTTTTTGTATGTATCGAAAAAAGTTCACTTAAAAAAAGAAAGAACAAAGAAGGATTCAAAGTATCTTCTTTTCGTCCATCCGTTAAGAGAAAGGAAAAAAATCATGTGCTTGTTTGGCTAATCATTTGGGACGGAATTTCACGGTTTAAATTCATTACTTAATTACTTCCCACTTTTTGAAATTATATTAGCGCCACCTAGTGATTAAAGTTGTTCAGCAGGAAAAAAAAATAGTATTCCATTAAACATTCTGCTTTTATTTAAGCAAATGTTTTAAAGAAAAGAAAGTTATATAAAAATACACACATTTTAAAATCTTAATTATAATATTATGTTGTATGTATCTGTAAAAGCTCCCATTAAAGTTCTTATATAATTTCAATACAAAAAAGTTTGCCTTATATACATATGTCCCAAAAAGTTTTTAATTTAATACACATTTCTGATCGTGCTCTATAAAAATCTTGATAAATTTAACAAAATGAATTTTTATCAAAAGCAATGCCATGTCAACATTGTAAACAAAAAGTTTCATATCGACATCTCTATCTTTAGAAAAAATCGACTTTGCTAGAAAAACATAAATTTCTCTAAAAATCGTTTAAATATCGAAGGTTGCCAAAAATGACTTTATCGATCTCAAACTTTTGACTGCAAAATGTTATTAGTATGTCAAGTAAAACACGCTTACCCGATTCTTTAAGATAGAGGGCCATCAGATGGAATTGTTACATCATAAGCTGATAGTGTTGAATTGCTTAATATCTCTCGCAATGGAATCCAATGTCTTTGGAATCAGTTCGAATAAAAAAAAACATTTTCTTAATCTATTTCAAGCTACCCGTGTTTCAACTCTCGATGACCGTTTTCGAGTTCTTTTAAAGGGAAAGAAACAAATATTACTGTATCTGAACTCACTGCCAGGGATGTCTTAAGGGATGGGACAACTGGGCCCAGGGCCTCTGTCACAATGGGGTCTCGTCTCGTTCTCGACTCAGCTTTAATAAGATAAGAATTCGAATAATTTCAAAGGTCAAATGTTTTTCTGGTTGTATTCTCCGAAAAACTGGAAATTTCGGATATGTCGACTGGCTACATGTGTGTGCGATGACCGGCGTCCATGTGTAGGCCATACAACATCATTATTCCTCTGGTCAAAAGGTGGAAGTCGGTCGAGCCGGTTTGTGCGATTGTAAGTCATGCGCATTTATTTGTTTCAGGTTACCGTTTGTAAAGGGTGTTTTTTTAGAGGTATAGAACTTTAAATTGCAATAAAACACCGATGTATTATTCGATTGACATGAATTCTTTTTTATTCAAAAGATAATCTTGTGGCATTACATTTTAAATGATTTCTGGCATAGGACTGCTACGGCTGGCTCGGATATAGTCCAATCTGGACATCGAATTTTCGATGACTTTTTCCAACATTTGTGGCCGTATATCGGCAATAACACGGCGAATGTTGTCTTCCAAATGGTCAAGCGTTTGTGACTTATCCGCATAGACGAATGACTTTACATAGCCCAACAGAAAATAGTCTAGCGGTGTTAAATCACAAGATCTTGGAGGCCAATTCACAGGTCGAAAACGTGAAATTAGGCGCTCACCAAACGTGTCTTTCAATCAATCGATTGTGGCACGAGCTGTGTGACATGTTGCGCCGTCTTGTTGGAACCACAGCTCCTGGACATCATGATTGTTCAATTGAGGAATGAAAAAGTTAGTAATCATGGCTCTATACCGATCACCATTGACTGTAACGTTGTGGCCTTCATCGTTTTTGAAGAAGGATTCCACCAGCCCATAAAGTGCACCAAATAGTCAGTTTTTCTGATGTAACGGTGTTTCGACATACACTTGTGGATTAACTTCACTCCAAATGCGGCAGTTTTGTTTGTTGACGTAGCCATTCAACCAGAAGTGCGCTTCATCGCTAAACAAAATTCGCTTATGAAAATCGGGAACAACGGCAATCTCGTTTTGGGCCCATTCGACGAATCTACGCCTTGCTTGATGATCGTTTTGATGAATTGCCAAACCAAACTGAGAATAAATCACTTGACAGCTGTTAAATCGGTCGCCATCTTGGAAAGTAATGCCAACTTAAACTTCTATACCTGGAAAAAAAACACTCTTTATAAGCATTTGACAACGTATGTTATGCCTTGTCTACTTTTAAGGGTCATATGTGGGATCTACATTGTGACGAATCTATACGGCACCTTATCACTAATACTCTTAGACGTCTTTGGGGATTGTAAATTCGCGTATATTTCCAACCAGCTCTAAAAGAAGAAAATGGGATATGCAAATGAATTAAGGTATTTTAGGAGAGCGTTGTAAGTTAGCAGATGGAAGGCGATTGAACCAAGAGAAGTAGTGACGGAGTTAAGATTCAAGTGGATTGCGTGATTAGAGTCTTACAGTTATTAGTCAGCGAAATACCATCGGAAGGATTGATCTACCTGGAGAAAACGACATTATAGCCAGGTGATATTTATAACTTAGTTTCTCTCACCACAAGAGTTAATATATAATAAAGTTAGTGAAAAGTTAATGAATATCAATTATTCAAGTTGCGTATATTTCTCGGTCGATATTGAGCGTAGTAGTTGATTAATATCATATTTTGTGATTTAAAGTAATATTAAAGGCAAATCCCTTTGACGTAGACATATTGTTTAGTATTTGTATTTAGAAGGTTGCTAATTGAATCAATTTAATAAGTATAATTTGTTCTAAAAATGGCGTCTGGTAATTTTTGCCTCAATTCTATCTTAGTGTCCAGGGTGGAACCCAGGGGGGTTCTCACAGCATTTATGTAGGGACCCAGGGACTCAAGAAGTTTTTAAACGTCCCTGCTCACTGCCACTCATTTTGTGGCAAATAAAAATAGAATTTTGGCAACTACAGTCCGAATATATTTTCAGAATGAACGCTTGTATGCAAGGAGACAAATCTGATATTTCCCATTAAACCAAGTACAAATAAGGGGTCGATTAAATTAGACTAGAGAAGAAATCTGTTGTGCAAGGACACTCTGTTGAATGGCACACTGTACTTTTTATATATAAGCCTAGATTCATTTTGAAAAGTAAATAGCATTTAAAGTCACTGATTATTAATGAGGAGGATAAATTTTTCCTTTAGAATTTCATGTTGTCCCCACTCACTCGATGATCCTCATAGTTATGCTAAATCTGGAAAAATTTTAAGCATCATGAACACATTTAAATCGTTGAAAAAAAAAAGATCCAGGTGATGATGCACTCAAGAAAACACATCTGTTTTATGTAAGTTAAGTTAAATGCTCTTCTGACCAAGCGTTGCCCAAGCACAACAACTGCAAAAGTGATTAATATAAATTTGAAGTAAGAAACTTAAGAAAACTAAACTCAGTGACGCAGCAGCCAATGAGAACCAAGGCCTACTGTGCCCATCGCAGAAAACGTCACCTTGGTCACTGAGGTGCATGAGCAGATGTTCCGGTCTGGTGGTCAGTCTGAGGTGAAACCCCCAGTGCTTAGTTCCCAAGCACAGGCCTTGTGCTCATATGTTGACCCACTGAAGGGATGAAAGGCTGACCCGACCTTGCTCACCCCGGGATTTGAGCCCCGGACCTGTGGTGCGGAAGCATGATACGCTGAAAGAAAATATAACTACCGTGAAATCCGGCGTATAGCCCGCACCAGCATATAATGGGCACCCATTCTTTCAAGCTGCATTTTTTTAATTTTTAGGTATATTCCCCGTATAACGTGCACCCCCTTGTACAATACTCGTATATTTTTAAGTCATTCATTTGAAATATTATCCCAGAATTTTGGAAACATAGTAAACTTTTAAATCAGAATCCTTAAGTTTCATTAGTTACATGTCATTTCTGTCAAATAAACAGTATTCCGATCTACATGTAAGTATAATTTATTTCCTCGCGTCTCTATTTTTATTTTTGAAGCTATAATTTTTATATCCGGCGTATAACGCGCACTCCTAAATCTCGATCTCATTTTTTGCGTATACTCCAGATTATACGGAATTCGAAAAGAAAAAAACTAATTAAAGTTCAGATGTCAAAATAACCTTGAAAGAAATAGGAAAAAAATGAAGTTGCAAGGAGAAAGTAGGCAGACTGTGTGCGAAAAGACATTTAATGGGAATTATCTTTTTCATCGTTAAGAGTGAAGTAAAAACTGTCCCAAATACCGACAGTATATAGAATGAGATTCCGTTATTATAAAGAATATATACAGATCACTACAAGAGTGAGAGATACAAACAAAAGCCTAGAATTCTATTGTTTGAAAATTTTGCCTTTTGGATACGCTGAAGATAAAACTGCTGTTGAACCACTGAAGCTTGAAGGGGATATGATTTAGATTAGAATAGAAAAATAACTAAAAAGTGCAGAATTGAGATAAACTCATTCTCGTAAAAGAATAATAATTTGGAACGTTTGAAATTACGATTTAAATGTCAAGGACAGTATGTGTGAGTTCTACAATAAAACTACAAACACATCATTACGATGTAACGAAAATTAGTCAAGCGTACATTGCGACTACATCAGCTGTGAATATTTGGATTACTCCGGGATCTGAAAATTCAGGATAACCGAATGTAGAAACATAAAAAAAATGTCTGTTTGTATTATTAACTTTATAGAACTATTTTGGCGGCCCATTGATTCTGTATTTGCATATAAATTATATTTTGAGTATTGGTAATGGGCCTTGTTTCTTGTCATACTTCTAGTAGCAACCGATATATTTTTGCTTGGAATGAACGCCAAATTTTTCCAGTCTGTGTGTATTTAAATATGATGTAAAATTATTAATAAACTGTTATGATTTCAGAAGAGCACATTGTTTTAATAATCATATCAGAAACTGACTACCATATATATAAATACGATCGAATTAATTTTTTTAACTTGTTAGTCAAAGAAAAATAAAGTATGTGAAGAAGCACTTCTCAAGATAGATATGACAGCCTTGACCGATTGACTACTAATTAACGCCGCCCTACACAGCAACACAAAAGCTTCGTTGCGGATCTCGCTATTTTAAAAAGTCAAGTGACTATGATGACATTTAAGCTGACAACCCCCTCTTTAAATTTTCTCAACTTACCAACACATCAGGACTTCGAGCCTATATATTAGCCCAGGGATGACGAAACAGTGACACGCGTGCCATCAATGGCACGCAACACAATATTTTGGGCACGCCACCGATCAAAATAGTTTGCATTTTACTCCAAAATAACAAAGTTCACTATGAAATAATCCTCATGAGGGATTTCAATCACGCTTTTGACCCAAAACTGCATGTTTTCATAAACGATATAATTACAAGAAACTACAAGTACTTCCCAAACTTGAAAAAAAAATATCAAAAATTTAGATATACATGAGAAAGAAGATGAAGAAAAAGTTATTGAAGAATTTATTTCGGCAATTTTGATTCTTCAATGAAGGGATTTTCAGTGGGATGTTCTCAGTTCGAAGAATGATCAGAAACGCTCAATTTTGTTATGTATCCTGATGCGATTTTATTTGATAAATTAAACTTGTCCCAGTTCTACTGGTTGGAAATTGAAGAATTTGATATGCAACTGATTTTCGGTATAGTTCAAAACAGATTCAAAAATTTATTGAAACAAGGAAAAAAGTTGGAATTGATATATAGTTAATGAAAACTTAGTAACACATGGAATTCGATTCCACACATTTAACTGTTTGAAAAAGCTCTCTCATGGTTATTATAACCTCATTTTCATCTACCTCTGCCTGCGAGTCATTATTTTCAGAAATGAATAACATTAAAGCCTCGTTTAGAAACCGTTTTACGAATGATTCCAATTCACCATGCATTCTACTCTAAAATTAACATCTTACATTCCTATAATAAGTTATTTGTCATCTTATCTGCATCATCAAAAGTCACACTAATGTTACCTTATAATTTGAATTACACGTATAACTAAAACATCTGCTACTTTAGAGTGCAAACTGTATTTTTCGTAGTGAATAAAGAATTTTGAGTATTTATTAGTTTAGTTTTATTATTTCCCCAATAATCACGAGTCAAAATTATTTGACGGCACGTTTATACCTCATTAAATATGTCTTTAGAAAAAATGGCACGTCGACCCCCATTAAGGTTCGCCACCCCTGCATTAGCCCTTCTACAAAGCATGTATTCTGCGGCTCTACAATGCGAAAAACGGGTATTCGGAATTGAGTACAAAATACTCACTTATGAATACGTCACATAATGGCTCCGATGCAAACATACTCAAATTTGAGAATCGCACATACTCAGTTTTGGCAACAAGTACCTACTCAAAATTGAAACTTCACATACTCATTTTTGAATCTGTTATTGGATCAAATTTGAATGAATTCCTATAGGAATTGAACTAATAACTCGACAAAGACAACGAGTTCACAACCATGACCACTCGGCTACAGGGGCCAATGTGGAAGACTGAGAATTGTTGTTAAATTCTTAATCTGATTACATTTAAATTATTTCCAGAAAAATTCCTGATTACATATGAATTTCTAGAATACTTTAAAGCCGGGGGTGGGCTACTTCTATAATTTTAAGGTATTGTAGTCCACCCAGTGATGTAGATGTGGCTGCTCTGTATTAAAATTGTATTTTTATTTTCTTACACTTGTTTTTGACATTGTACCCCTCTATTAAAATATCACAGAATACTATTTTTACTACAAAAACTCAAATAACATAAGATTGTCAAGTTGAATGCTTCAACAACTATTAGAGAGAGAGAACGACTGATAGACCGTGGAAATATTCAACGCAGCGAGCAAAGAAGATACGTGAATCGATTAATCTGAAACCGACGTATGTACTTACATCTGTTCGCTACTGAGTCTGCGGCACATGACTTCAACACAAGAACCTAATCTCGTGAAAGCGCGGGAAGAGCTGATCAACAACATTTATTCTCCCCTTCAGTCGTCGAGTTGGGAGTTTTCCCTACAGTGTGGCAATGAAAGTGTTATGGGTCATTGTTTGCTTCCAATGAACGTATATGTGTCATCTAAACATTAATCGAATCATTTGCTTAAGTAAACACAGTCGCCTCGATTGTGAAAAGACGATTCTAAAATCTAGCTGGCATCAGTGTTCAGTAAATAGGTTTCTTTTAGTCTCGAAGGTCTTAGTAAAGGTGTTCACCCCAAAATCTCTTAGCGGTCCACCAGTCGATCTCGATCGACTTAATGCCTATCCCGGCTTTAAAGGATTAATAAAAATTCGCTTAGTTTTTGTATGAGTTTTTACTTTAATGTAATGCGAATTATAAGAGATAAACTAAATTTCTCTTATTTACGAAATTTTTTTCATATATTTAGGAAAATTAAGTTCATTATTTGACATCTGAATAGTGGTCAGGTACAATTACTCTTTAGCTAAAACCAAGAGCAACACTCTTCCACCTCCTTCAGCCTTTTCAACGGGCTAAATTCAAGAAAGATGTTATACATGTACTGTATAAATATTATTTGAATACATTTATTAGAATTTTTGTGTAATTGCAATTTTTCATCAAAATTCCGCTAAAAACGACAATTGTTATAGGCTATAAAACTCTTCAGAAAATATCAAAAGGTTAAAAAAGTTCAAACTAGTTAAATATGAAGCTAAAGAGAGCTTAGCCTATAAATATGCTTAGTTTTAAAAAGATACAATTTGTAGAAATTTTTATACTGTATTAAAATCTTTAAATGCATTTTCTAAGAAACTGTTTTTCAATTTTTGCTTCGCGATAAAGGTCACCACAGGATTTCTTTTTAAAATATTAAATTTAAATTTTCAGAAAATGTTTTATTTAGTTTTATTTCTGTTCTAGACTATTATCTAGTCTCTGTGTATATATTTATGTATTTTATTGCATTTTTTGTGCGAAAATAACATTAGTTTTTGAAAAAAAATTAAGTTCTTGCATAAAAAAGGACATTTTTGAAAAACTTTCGAAAGTGCTGCAAATCTTATAGCTCTAAGCACAGATAATGATGTCATTTATGTACTGTATACATATTATTCGAATATATTAATTAGAATTTTTAATACAAGGCTTACTATAACTGCATTTTTCAAAATGTCCAATATATCCAAAATTATTTTTAATTTTGTGGAAATTTTACTTGAATTCTTAGTTTTATGCCCCATTTCAAATAAAAAAGGGTTCATTAAGTTTTGAAATATATATATATTTAAAAAAAAAAAAAAGTGCCTCGAAAGTAGTCACGTACCTTAAGGGTGAATAGATACAGAGTTTTATATTTTTGTTTATTTAAATTTTCTGTTTATTTTTTTTTTTGTTTATTTAAATATTATTCTATTTTTTATGAATAGATGCGGAATTCCAAACGTTATGGTCACACACTCTTAGTGAGTGAGTGAGTGAATTTTAACATCGCACTGTTCAGCTACACGAGGGCTTTTGGCGACGGACCTCGTAATTTTGAACCATGGTCAAGTGACGTGGTCGACACCTGAGCTGGCACACCCCTCTTCCTAGCTACCACACCACACCAACGAGAGGACGTTTCAGCTTTTGACAGATTTAGCGTGCATCGCTGCCCTACACGGCGGATCTTTAGTGGTACTGGGCTCGAACTCGTGACAAAGCCAGCCACGATCCGATACCTACACCACTCGGCTACCGCAGCCATCATACACTCTTAGAAGGTGTTGCTTCTGTTGAATCGTGTGGGTTCGAGTTCTAGCGCCTATAAACACTCACCAAATAGAAATTAAGTTTGTAAAAGTTAATTTGTGTGTGCCTCGCACTATAAACCAACACGAGAGCGATTGGAAACTGACCTCATAATTTTAGACCTCGGTCAAATGACGAGAATGACACCTGAGCTGGCAACCCCTTCTCCAAACTACCACACCATGCGAAAGTGAGGACTTGGAGCCACGATAGATTTAAAGTATAGCGGCCCCCATCTACATGGCGGGTCTTCAATAGAACTAGGGCTCGAACTCATGACACGCAGGCCACGAGTCAGTGACCATAACTATCAGGCTACCACGGCCAAGTCGTGTTGAGAAGTTGAATCTGTTGTAGCTCAAAGTTCTCCCCTTAGTGTGGTTGGGAAGTTTGGAGAGTATATAGAGTCGGTTCAAATGTCGTCCTCGTAACTTGACCGTGGTTGAAAATTACGAAATATCGTCGATAGTTCTCATAATACTTCATTCTGCGACGTTAATTTTTTAAAACCATCTTATATAATAGAGTACAGTGGTACTCAACCTACGGCCCACCGAGCCGTTTTAGGTGGCCCGGACATGATCTATAGCATTGCTCTGAGAAATTCAGTTATTTAAGAACAATGCATTAAAAATTTGGTGGGAAATTTTTGAAAAGAAATAAAATATATCAATTTTGCTTTTTTGCTGTCGATGTCGTTCGGCTGCCAATTGATATTCTTTTTCTATTTGTAACGGTTATGGTTAGTGATAACAAAGAACGTAGAGTAGCGGCAATTTTACGGGTGGAATTAATTTTTAACAATCTTTCATACCTTGCAAGCGAAAAATATTCAAATGGTTTCGAGGTTGACTGTCTTGTAGTGAAAAACAAACACGGGGATCAGTACTTGTTTGATTTCTCAAGTGCTGTATTTAAAAGTACCAGTGAACAGGAATAATTCAATGACACTTTTCCTCCAAGATCTCTTTCAAGAGATGCCAATAGGCTTTATTGAATGTTCTTTGCAACAGCAGCAAAGTGTTCTGCCAGTGGTAATGTCACAGCATTAAGAAAGACATCCTATAAAGTTTGTTGTATTATTTGTAATCATATGAAATCGTTTACTGATGCGAAAATTGTGAAGGAGCGTATCTTAAATTCTTTTAATTTAGTGTTAGTGAGAAAAATAGAAAAATATAAAAAATAATGATTAAAAAAGCAAAACAGGAGTCATAATATTTTGATCAATTTTCCACATTTTAAATTTCCAATGTTATCTTGGTCTTAAAGCATCCCCCTCCTCCTCCTTCCCCCATTTATCCTCATGTTGCGGCCCGCGTGAAATGGCTGACATATGCATGCGGCCCAGCTGAAAAAAAAAAGGTTTAGTACCCCTGATATAGCACTGTAGCGGTGTGATATCTATATAAACTAGTACCAAACAACACGCGATGACGATCATTTTGGCGTGGTCGATAAAGTACTCGCGTACGGAACGGAAGGTATTTTGATCGAGTCTTCCTTCCTTCATTGGTGACCCTGGCAGTGCAAGGGATCCGCACCATTCACGCACCGCAATCGGGGCGCCATCTATCCACCGCAAAAACAATTAAGTCGTCAGACACAAATGACGCAGTTCTCAAGCCGTCTTGCACGAATGACGCAACCCACAAAATGATGCAACTTCTCACATGCTCGCCACGAATATGGTATCATTCGTTCGCCTATTCGCTGGATCACTGGCATGGGAGTACGTGGCGGTTTGATATCTGTATTAACTAGTACCAAACATCACGTGATGGCGATCGTTTTGGCGTGGTCGATAAAGTACTCGCGTACGGAACGAAGGTACACCGAACGAATCTTTCTTACTTACTTCAGTTTCATAAAAAAAAAAAAAACCTCTTTGAATCTTCACGTTTGTGAGACGCAGGAACGCATACATTCAGTTTCTATTAATTTAAAAAGGAGGGGGTTGTCACTTGGAAATGAAATAGGACTCAAAGCAGACTTTTAGTTTAGATTCCAGAATATTACTGTATGTGTTTCATTCTTAACTTTTAAAAGTAATAATATCTTAATACTAATGGTTAAACATGTTTATGAAGTCCAGTGGTGTTAATGCAGCGCGCTTCCATACCACAGGTCCGAGGTTCAAACCTTGAGCTGGGCAAGGTTGACTCAGCCTTTCATCCCTTCAGTGGGTCGATAAATGAATACCAAGCTTGCTTGGGAACTTAACACTGGGGGTTTCATGACAGACTGACCACCTGACCGGAACATCTACTCATGCACCTCGGAGCCCAAGGTCACGTATACAGAGATGACCCTCATGGGCTGTTGCGCCACTGAGTTAAGTTAAATATATTTATTTAGAAGAAATTGCGTTTTGTTTAAAGAAATATAATACGAGGATTGTTTTTTGAATGTAAATTTCATCTAAGACTCCTGATATAACCTAATGAAGATGAAACTATAGTTAGAATTGTAGCTTATAGCATGTACTTAAAAGCGAAGAAAATGCAAGATCTACTAAATAAATGAAAGAGATGAAAATGATTTGGGTTCTGTGCTTCCTTGAAATTAGTTTCAAGAACTTTCACTATTGTTCACAAAACGTTAGAAGTGGCCAGTTACACGTATGCATTGAGTCAAAAGTGTTTTAAGAACTCTTTTAGAATTAAAATCAGTTTTCACTCATATCGAGAAACACATGTTTAGTAATAAGAAGGGGGGAAAAAGAGAAATGACCTTGAAAGACATATTTTAGGGAAACAGGCTACAGAGGACTACAAGCACTAGACAATGGTAAGAAGCATACACATAAAAAAAACGAGGGGGGGGGGATTTAAAACCTGTATTTTAAAAAGATGAGTTTAAAATTTTTATGCATGGAAAATTAATATCCCTCTCCTTGGTTGTGAGGGTAGAATATTGAACTGACAAGAATTACCGTTTTAGGGCTTTCTATGGTGAGTTGAAGAGAAGCTGTAAAGAGGTCATGTAGTAAACAGTTAAACCATATATGTAAATAAACATTAATACCTTGTGGGAAAAAAAACTTCTTGCTGTCAATTAACGTGAGAGCTTCTCATTTAATCAATAACAATGAGTATATAATGATTCTCGTAGAATGAGTGAGAGTGAAATTAGCGGAGCTATACTAGGGCTAATGGTGTCGGACTTCGTAAATTTGAACCATGGTCAAGCGAGACGAGGACGACACACACCTGAACTGGCACCCCCTCTCCGAACTTCTACATCCCATTAAAGGGAGGACGTTTGTGCCTCGACATATTTAACGTGCAATAGTTTCCTTCAGGGGAACTAAGGCTCTAACTCATGACACGCCGGCCACGAGTCCATTACCTTGACCACTAGGTTCTCGCAGCCATAATTCGTAGAAACCATTAACGTTCTTTACTTCCCTCTAAATTTTGTATGATGAATAATAGATGGTCTAGTCAAATAATGTAATATACCTTAGTTGCTTTTTTATATTATTTTCTTAAGATCTTCATTTTAGTCGTCAATCTGATCAGGTCCGGATTAACACGTCTGTGTCTTAGACATACAGAATAATCTTTGGCACCTGTATTTGAAAAAAAATTTATAATGTTCAATTAAATCATGACTATTTTACTTTTTTTTTTTTTATGAAGAAATATAGAAAAATGTAATTAGAAAATGTAAGTATTTCGTTTATTCCTGATTGTGCCTCTATTCCATGGGTCTATGGAAAATACACTCCCGAGTTTTATGTCAGCAGAAGTGAAAATTAATCCAGAAAGAATTTGAGGAGGGAGAAGGTAATGAATCCTTGATTTTATAACTTCTAAAAAAATGTTTGGTTGTTCCTCTTAATTTTATTACTATAACTAAATATATTTTCACTAGATGGCGCCACGTAACTCTCACAATTTAAAGTATGTGAATGTGTCTAAATACGATATTGAGAGGGGGGAAAACCAGATTCAAAATATGCAAAAACTCCTGTTACATTCTGGTTTCTTAATATAGAGAAAAAAAAAATTTCCAAAATTATTGCACAAAAAATTTAATAATTAAAAGAATCGCTCACATTGCAGATTAACAACAAGGAGGAAAATGCTAGGAAGTATTATTTCCTATGGAATAAATTCTTTGATTATTGCAAAAAAGGTTCTTTAAATTGTCAAAGATCTGATTTATTTTAGATGAAGTAAAGTTCTGTGAAGGGAAAGTAATAATCAATTCTAATACTAGGTAATTTCATTATGACCAATGTAACACTCGAAAATACTCTTTGTTGTAATTCTAAGTACTCTTGCTTTAAAAATATTTTAATTTGAATAGTTTAAAATAATTAAGTACTCTACAAAAATAAACTGAAAAATATTGGTCGTCAATCTTCTAAAATAAAGCCTGTTATTTTCAACTGAACATTCTACAAAGGCGTCGGCAACCTTTTGGCTCTGGAGTGCCAAACTAATCTACCATTATGATTTCGCATGCCCCACAGTACGAAATGTTTGAAACATTTCTATTCCTCCAACGTAGCATGCAGAGTTAGAAAATAGAGGTCAATAATATAGATATTTACAGTTTTATTATATATTAATTTTGCATCATTTAAAGATATTTTTTAACATAAAAATAAACAGCATAAAATATATTAATTTCTTCAACAAAAATTTAAATTGTGCATGTATTGAGTACTTTTTTACATTTTTATTCAAATAAGAAATAGACAACATATTTTCTCTCTTCATTATAGTTAAATAAAAATTTTAATGTGAATCTAATGCTTGTACCGTTCTATTTTCATATCGCAAAATCAGGGGTATAATTTGTGAGTTTCAAATTTGACTCGATTCTGAGTATCCAGTTGTTAAACAATTTATTTGCGAACTTGAAATATTTTTTATTTCAGGAAAGAATTTTTAACTTAGATATATAGAACTAAAAAGAAAAAGAAGAATACATACAATTTTCACTTTTCAAGCAATTAGATTTCTCCAGCAATAACATTCCATAACTTACAAAATAGCTGTAAATTTATCTTAGAAGCAGAGATTGCAATATGGGTCGAAAAGTTCAATGCCGGTATTTTTTAGATCTTAATACCAGGATAATGGTTTTAAAATTAGTAGTAGAAATTTTAGAAAAAGAAAGGAAACACAGATGTTTGTTTTATATTTGCCAGTTTTATTAGACAAAAAATAATTTGCAACTTATAAATTATAACAGTATATAAAGAGTCAAAAAAAAGTAAAGGAACATCTTATTTATTTAAATCACAAAAAAGTGTAAATATCACTATTCAGTCGGTGGTTCTATTACAAATTTTTGAAATGTGATCTTAAAAACATATAATGCATATAAATTGCACTGTCATTAAGTCTGGAACGTAATTTTGTGTGTGTGCCATATACTTTCAACCAAATTATCTTTTTTTTTTCAAAATAATCTAAAAGCCCTGATGGCTTGAGCTTAGAAACTGTGCTTAAATTTGTATCTTCATCACACCAACAAATTTGTATCATGTTTCATTTTTAAATGTGTATGGAGTCCACTTGTACTTCCTACATTCACTTTAATAATGCATGAACATTTTTTACATTGTGCCACAATATTCTTTTCATTATAAATAATGAAACCAAACAGCAGTATTACCAACTGTGATTTTTATGTTCTTTAAAGTCATTCTTTCTTATTATTATGGGTTATTTTTATATTTATAAATATAATGAATCTGAAAAATATTTTGAACCCCAAAGTATGATATGAATATATAGTGTGAATAACAAACTCATCAATTTAAACATATCGAAATATTACACACTTTTTTCACGACTACAACCTTATTTTCACAGATATGAATATCAGACTACAAATCTTGAGAGAGTGTGCAGTATCGCCCTGAGATGTAATAGGATAGTTTTGGCCCACCTCCTTGTCTGATTCACATATTTTATCACTTCTCTAAATTGTATGATGCAGCTCTTTACATCCACAGTCTGATTAATTTCGCCTGTTAAGGAGACTTAAAAACAAAAACGTATACTATTTTGCAATGTTGGTGATCCCTGAATTTTAAAAAATTTCTAGTAAATACAAAAAAAAAACTATTTAAACTTGTGAATACCAGTATTACAAAAGATTCAAAGTAGGGGTATTGAAATAGCTACTTTGGAGTTATCTTTCAGATTTTTTTGTAAATGTGCATAATTCTAAAGATATTT
Source organism: Trichonephila clavipes (assembly GCA_019973935.1). Taxonomy (NCBI): domain Eukaryota; kingdom Metazoa; phylum Arthropoda; class Arachnida; order Araneae; family Nephilidae; genus Trichonephila; species Trichonephila clavipes. The sequence goes on from BMAU01003807.1 coordinate 1,798,666, forward strand.
ATCAAATAAGATCCAATACAAATTTATTCATTTCCATCCACTCAAATACTGACAAATTTGTAGAGTACTGCAGAGTGTCACTGAGAATTGTACCTGAATGCGACATGTGGTATGTGTGCCATAGGTTGCCAACCCTTGATCTACACTATGCATTTAAAATAATGTACAAAAAGAGAAAAAATTCTGATATGAGCATATTTAACTTTCCTATTCTGTATGAATTTTGTTTCTTGTTACTCTGGTATTGTAAAACATGAATACCAATCAGATATATAACAAGAATTATGCACATAAAGAAATTTGCAAGAAAATATGAATAATAAATTAAAACATTTTATTTACATAACAATTTATTGAAATTTACATAAAAAAAGATAAACCACCATTTAATTCATAAACTATTCCTCTTTCAGCCAAATTTTTTAAAACTCTAGCTATGTTCTTACAATCATCTAGAAACAAGAAAGAAAAAAAAACATTAATTAATTAATCATGAGTTAACAAGAATGAATAATAATAGTAAAATTATAAACATAATTATAATTACATATATTGTTACAATTTGATATAATCCCAATTTAGTATAAATATTAGTTCTTTTAAAAGGATAGAAAAGGTGAAAAATATTTTTATTAAGAAAAGAAACAATTTAAAATTATTTCACATAAAACATTAACAATTAATTAATGATATTTTTCAATAGTAAATGAAAATATTATCGCCAGTTTATATCAGTTTCCTTTTAGTAGTAATTTTTTATTCCCTTCAAGTTGGGAATTGAAAATATATCTATTAATGATGATATAAAAGAGCTGGCTAGGTGGCGTGGTTGGTTTGTCAATGGCCTTCTGCAACGAAGGTTAGCATAGTTTTAGCATAGTTTTTATGCGAATCTTTAGCATAAATTAAACATTTTTAAAGAAAATAATCATTGAAATTCTGCAAAGAATTTATAAAAAATATTAGGCATTCAATTTAGCATAGAAAAATACTTTTTTTAATTATCCGCAAGTAAAAAGTGTAGGGAAGTACATACAATTTGATGGAAGAAACAATTCATAAGCTTGTGTATGTGTCATTCTGGAAAAATTTTCGGCTGTTTCAATACAACTTCAAAAGAAAAGCTCATGGATAGTGAAAAGTGATGGGCTAACTCTTCACAAAGAGATGAAAGGAAGAAAGAAAATTACAACAATCTTATTTTGAAAAGAATTACTTCAAGAATACAAGATGGTTTGCTGTTTGACAAGTAAGGAAAAATTACTTTTTTTGTATATATAGACTTCATATTCTTTTTAACACAAAATAAAGTATATGGAATGCTACTGGGTTTCCTGATATAAGCAATTTTAACAAAAGAAATTCACTTAAAACTCTGGAATATTTATCTGACATTGCAATACTAAAAATCTTAGGAAAATTGAGATATTTTCAGGTAAATGAGCAATGAGGATCAATTTTTTTAAAACAAAATGAATAAGTAAACAAATACAGAGAAATAATGAAACATATAAAGGATGTGAGGAAGAATAAACAAGAATTTTTCGTTCAAAGCCATGAAAAAAAATTCAAAAAATGCTAAAAGATTAAAAGGGAGTTCAAATCAAATTCAAAACTTTATTTAGCATGTGTAACTTTGTGTGCAGCAAATAATAATGATGGTCTTTGTTAATAAAGGAAATAAAAATAAACAACATTAATTAGGCAAAAAGCAGAAATCTCATTGGTCACTTTTTTCTTTTAATACAGCGTTGATTCTTCTTAGCATGGACTCTGTGGTATGATGATAGGTCATTAGTAAATTTGAAACCATACTTGAATTGCACTTTCCCATAGTATAAGACTGAATGGTTGTGAGATTAGATGTCAGAAGCATCTTTCAACTTTGCTCCACAAATTCTCAGCAAGATTGAGATGAAAAGATTGCGGAGTGTCAATTTAGCAAAACGAAATCTCTATCCTGTTTTTTTAAATCACTTCTGCACAGTTTCAGCACTAATACAAGGTGCATTATCTTGCTGAAGGTACCCATAACTATTGGGATGAATTTTTAGAAATGATAGTTACGTCTTAGGCATATAACCATACATATAAAATTAAAGATTTAAAGTCTGCTTGAAAAATATTCCCTATAACATATATATGACGCAATAATCAAGCTATCAGATCCACATGATGCAATAATCCAGCCATAAGACACACTTGTCACAACAATCAAGCCCTCAGACACACTTGACACAATGATCAAGCCCTCAGACACACTTGACACAACAATCAAGCCCTCAGACACACTTGAGGCGATAACTCAATCACTCGCCGTAACAACTATATAATTCATTTGCCTATCCACCGACTCACTGGTAGAGAAGTGTGTGGCGGTGGTATCTATATAAGCCAGTAACAGCCTCTGAACGGAAGGGATCATTTTGCTCCAACAGTATGTTACATGCTTATGGATCAGAAGGTACTGAGTTACATCAAGGCCATCTTGATTCACTCAGGATGAGAAAGAAAACAAATCACACGACCAAAACAGGGACGATTTCCCCCGGGTTTGACTATTGCTTCACCAGTCTTCCATTAAAGCTTGTGATATAGTGCTTTACATTACCTCATTTTTATATAAGAAATGTAGAGAGCATAACATCAGCAATATCATTGGATATAAAGAAAGGCAGGATATTTATATTATTGTATAACTTTATTCTTGAGTCATTATTGAATTTATTTTTAGTTTTAAAGATAACTCAGTATAATAAACTGATGCATTTATACTAACATCACTAATTTCATCACTCATATTTAATTCTATATGAGAAATTAGTGTTTAAATATCTATATATTTTTTAATCTATTAAATCCTATTTATTACCTTAAAAATATTAAAAGTTTTATTAATAACATAAACTAAAACTCCACACATTTTATAGTAATGCTTAATTATTGTTAAGTACCCAACTGTTAATCTTATAAAATACATATCATTACATTTTCCCAGCTGTTCATTCTACTTGAATGAGATAACATATTGATTAACATATTTCAGTAAATTGCTAAACATTCTTAATACAGTAAATGTTTTTGAAGAAATCTGCTTTATTGTTGTTGTTTCTGATCTACATGTCTAGCCAAGCTAGATCAAGTCCATGATTCCCATTCACTCTCAAAAAGTCCAATACTATTGGAGGGTCTTCATATAGATCTTGTTTTGAAAGCCATAGACAGTCAAGAATGTGTTCTGGAGATGCCTGGCAGGCAGAACACCTTACACAAGTTGGAAAAACTTTGTTACCATCCATAAGAGTCAAAGTTGTTTGCTTGCTGCTGATGTAGGTGGAGTACAGTTCTGAATAGGTGAGAGCACCATCTTTTGCTAGAGAGTCAGCAATCTCATTGCCACGATGTTAACATGCGAAGGAACCCATTGTAGATGGATCTCGCGAGAAGAAGAAAGATGTTTTAACTTCTCCAAAATAGCCACTCCTGTGTTATCACCCACCTTATGCCAGTTAGAGAGATGTTGAATGGCACTACGGCTGTCAGATAGTATCCAGATGCTGTTCGAACTAAGAATTGAGAGTGCCTCTTTAAGGCCTGTATAAATAGCAATGAGTTCACTGTGAAAGACACAGCAACCATCAGAGTTTCTCAGTTTAATGTGACTGGAATAGTTTTGGAACTTAATGTAAATACCATTGCCAGAACGAGAGTGTTCATTCCTGTTGCCATCAGTATACATAAGTAATGCATCATCAGGAATGTTACTAATAACTTTGAGGGCAAGTTGCTTAAGAAATTCAGGAGGATCTGAAGTCTTGTTGACATGGGCTGAGAGGTTTGAGTGGAAAAACATTCCTGGGAGGGTCAATATAAGAGCTCAAGTGACTACCCCCTCAAGTCCTGCAGTTTGCCTCAACATGGCAAGGGGGTGTTCCTGGGCGGAATGGGCGAAGTACGTCAGGAAATTTTTTCTCCTGGTAGGGTCACCCTTGGCGTGAAGGCCATTCCACTATGCCCAGCTAAAAAATGCAGGTGAAGGAGCTGAGTCAGCCTTCTACCCCTTGGTGCTCCAGTCTTTGTTGATCACAGAAGCTGCACTTTTTTCTCCATCTATGACTTCTTCTCTATGTTTTATTAATTCTGTTCATCATGTCATGGCTATTCAATCTTAAGAAAAGTATATTGAAATTTGTAATGTATGAAATTTTGCAAGCTGAAAAATAATTGCACGTTAAAAGCATGCTATCTTTGCACTCAGATAAATATGGTACTATTTCACTGAAAAATTTAATTTCAAATCCTTCAGAAGAGATATTTAATGTTAAAGGAGATATTAAAGATTTCAACAAAACATTAAACATTTCAAATAAATTAGAGGATATCTCAATACAAGAATATAGTTTTAACGTACGTTACTGGTTATTTATGCATAATACAAAATTCTGAAGCTCCGATTGCAAATGTATATTTGTTTCAGATAAACAGACCAATTCCGATTCAGAAAATGCAGGACAAAATATTTGAGACTTCTGGATTGAAGAGATTTAAAAATGCCCACAAATACTGTTATGAGTCATTTCAACGCAATATTTCATTTTTAATTTGTTAATATCGAAAACATTCGAATCAAGATTTCTTAAAGTTGATTGCCAATTATCTTGTTTACAAACACAACAGAACACTTTTTATATTTCATTGTTTTATTTATTTAAATATTCAATTATCGATTGGTGTATTATTCAATGTGCATGTACTTTCTTAAACTTCATTTTTTAATACTATATAGATTTTATGCACATGTTTATAGTTCACATAACTATTACTTAAAGAAAATTACTATTAATTTACATTATTTGTCTACATCATCTTCAAGAAGATTTTAGCATTCAAAGTATGTTGAATGTAAAATGCTATTATTTTAATTAAAAAAAATTTGTTTGATTTTTAGATATTTTTACTTAGGCATAATATTTATTTGTAATGCATAAAAATATAATGTAAAAATTGGTTTTAATAATATCATTACAAATGCAAATGATTAAAAACTTGAAAGTAATCAGTACATTGCCTCATTAATGATATATTCTATGAAAAGTTTTTTTTGTCCGATTTATAGGTAAAGTATTCTTTTCTAATGAATATATTTTCTAATGCATAATCTAGAATCTATTTTTGTAGTATATTTACTGTGGCATCTAAAACTGATCATTAAACTGTGTCATTTCTATATTTGTATATATTTTTACATGTATTGCATTCTACATTTGTATATATTTTTAAATGCACTGCATTCTATATTTGTATATATTTTTACATCCATTGCATTCTATATTTGTATATATTTTTGCATCCATTGCATTCTATATTTGTATATATTTTTGCATACATTTAACCTTTTTTATGATTCATTGATTACAGCAAAATGTTTTTAAATCTATATTTTTTTTTTTATTAATATGCCTTTAATTCTTTACTTTTCATACTTACTTTGCAAGTAAATGCTTTTTTTAAAATTTTATCTGATTGAAAATATTTTATATTGAGTCAGTTTTAATTTAGAGTTTCTTATATTGTTATGAGCCTTTCACATGTGCTATTTTTTTCCAGGAAAATATTCTAAATGAGAATTATAAAAAATAATCAATATAAATGTGAAAGTATTAGTCTATGATCTGAAAAGAAATAAATGTCGTCAGCTATATATTCCTGACATAGCCACTGTGAGAAGGAAATTCCCTCCTTTCGCGACGCCATCAAAATGCTGTCGCTACCAGTTCCTTCAAGGTGGCTTTGGTTCTATCCACAGTTATATTAAAATGGTCTTAATTTCAAAATTTAAAAAAAAGGATAGATGGAACTTAATAGAATGTAATATATAGCAAAATGATCATTTTTCAAACATCATTGACAAAATAAAATTTTCTTTTACTAGGAAATCCAAATATTGCAATTCATATTCTACGATAACTATATACCACTCACCTATGCCAGAGTGGAGTCTTCCTTCATGTTCCAGCTGACAATATTTCATCATGGTCACCATATTTCTAGGGTAAACTGTAGATAAGTCTGCGAAGCTCTAAAATATAATTTTAGAATGAAGTTTCATTTTACATGTATATTAGGATTATATGAGATAATGGTGTTCTAAAATCATTTTCAAATAACAAGCATCAATATTGAAATTGAAAAAATTGTTCTTATATTAGGTTGGGGAAAAAGAAATTCATTATTTTTTCGGTACATGACTAGTGTTGATATCTCGTAAAGTATCCATCAAACAATTTCAAACTTATGCTCGTTGTCAAGATGATATTTCACACTAAAAAAATTATTTTACTTTTTTTTGTTTGGTCCATTCAGTCGTAAGTTACAGGGTGTTAAAAAAGGGAAGTCAACAAAGAGAAAATTCGGTTATTTTTACAGTTTTTCTTTGATAAAGGCGAAAATGCAAGCCAAGTGGCTGAAATTGCGAATGGTGTTTATGGTGCCCGATACTGTAACAGCTAATTACGTTACAAAGCGATGCATATTTGACCCAAATCGGACAATCGGAAGTATGTTAAATAAAGTCTTGATTTTCTTGCAAAAATAATGGATTTCTTTTCCCCCAACCTAATATTAATTGCTTACTATAGTATGTTAGACAATTATGAAAATTCTAACGGTATATATTGTAACATAGATCCAAGGGTTCGAGGATTTTATGCAAAAACAATCACAAAGAAAGAATAATCAGTGCTTTAAGAGCGATGCGAATTTATTATCGAAAATCCAATCCTTTCACCGGATTCATCGGCAATATTCACAGGGTAAATATCTGAAGGTCTTCATACCTTCAACAGCAATCAAACACAATAAATAGTGTTTAAAAATACACGTAAGTAAAGATTATTCACAAGCACAGCCGAGCTAATCACTAGTCAAAACAATCCTTACTACTCGCTGGCTTAATCAAGACTCCTCGTCGTACCAGCGAGCATCCTTTTTATATACGCGACAGAAACTTCTAGAAATATAACCGCTCGTGTTATTGAACGTGACACTAGTGGAGAGATCTACTACTTTCTAGAAGATTCCAGAGGGTTCTGAACTCGCCAACATGGTCGCCAATGACGCCAAAGTCGCCAATTTGGCTCTACCGACAAGATTTTGCCAAGTTCTCATTGAATCGCCATTATAACATGAGGGGCAGCATTGCTTGTGAATAGTACAATTTTAACATGAAATAAATATAGCATAGAGTAATATAAATGCATTAAACACTCAAATATACAAATCATTTACACAAAATTCGTATATATATAACAATATTTTTTTCTTCAATGTAAATAGTATCTCAAAATTAAAAATACACACCTCTCTCTAATCTTCTATTATTTAATCAAGTATTGTAATTGATTTGTTATTAATATTGCACTTTGAAGTAATATGATGACTATTAGTGATGGACCTCATAACTTTGAGCCTTGGTACAGAGACAAAAATGACACCTGAATTGGCATTCTGCCCTCCAAATTTCCACACCATACCAACATTAAGAGTTTAAGCCTCTCAAAATTTGATGTACATCTATCTTTTTATAGGGCAAAGTTTTAACTACCATAGAGACGGGATAAATATGTTATTATAAGATATATTACTGTAATACAGACTGTTATCTCTTTATGATGGAAAAGGAGCTTTTTCATAGGTGTTATTCCATCAAAAACAACCATTCTGAATTTAGATAATAGTTAGTAACCGTATATGATTAATAGGCATGTAATTCAGTGATTATGATAATGAAATAAAATATGATGTAGTTAACAATGTGTTTTTAATACCTTACTATATATTACTCTAAAGTACTTAATCAAAAATGTTACATGAAACTCTAGGAATTTAAAATTGAAATGATTGACATTTTCAAAATATGTATATGAGACATAAACACTATATATATATATATATATATATGTAATAACGTTGGCTGGTGTTGGTGTATTCGTTTGTTTACACAGGGTTTCACAGAAAACATCTTCAGAGTTCTTTTTATTTTGACATGAAACATCAATGGCATTACAACACAGTAAGCTCCTGAACACATAAAACACAATAGATAAAAGAACTGCAGTTATTTACACATATTTAAGATGACGAGTTGAGAGGCAAAAGCATACAGCGACATTTACATCGAAGGCAAGCAGACAAAAAACCCGATCCCACAACGCACTGCAGCCGGCTGGCTACATGATTACAGAGAGAAGAGGTAGCAGGTTTTCCAGATCTCAGTATTTATAGTTGGCGGTGAAGACCGCGTGACTATTTTATAATAAGAACTCAGATTGGTTAATATGGGCGGGAAAGGGATTCCTGATACTAATTGATTATGATTAAAATTAAGGCATTAGTTTTGAACCAAAGAATTAACGCTTGTTTGAATATTATTAAAACGAGTTAATTAAAAGGATGCTAGAGGGAATTATTACTAATACAGATTAAATTACTGGAAATTATTACACATATATAACATAAATTATATAAAGTTTTTAACCTTAACTTTTGTTTAATAATAATATATATATTTAAAAAAACTAAGTCAATTCCTACTTAGGACAACAAAGAAAAGTTTCATTTTGGTTATTTTTTATTAAATATTTAAAATTAATATAAATATGTATATACATATGACAGAATCACAATATTAAATGACAAACGAAAAGCGATTTTCTTTGCAATTTTCCATTTTCCCTTCTATATAGGGTGTGTTGGAATATTTTTTGTTTGTTTTTTACTATTTATTTGTTAATTAAATCCAATTATTCTAATAAAATAGTATAGTAAAAAAGACATCACATTCTCAGAAACTAGGCTATCCAAGGTGGGATTTGAACCCACATCCTTTGTCCGAAGTCTAAAGTGAGTGAGTCTAGGGATTTATGGCGCAAGAGCCAATTTTGGCTATACTGCGCCAAACATTTGTTAAAAAACTTAAAATGTTTTATAAAATATGTAAAAATAATGACAATACACTTTTAAAAAAGTTAAAATTTCAAACCACTTAAAACCGTTTTTAATGAATTAAAGAAACAAAATTTGGTGGGGAACTCCCTCACCAAGTCAGACCATATCTTAAAATAAAAGCATTGAAAAAGTCGAATGCTAGTTTTTTTTCGAAGTCTAAAGCGCTACCTATTGCACTATAGGGACACAATAAATGATTTTCCTTTTTACATATGATGTAGGACAATAATTTTTGTTTTTGTTACTATCTATTCATTTTTTTATTTAATCAATGAATTAATATTTGAAAAAACTGTATTAACATCAAGTGTCATTCACTACAACTTTAAGAAAATGTATCTGAACTTGAATGGATAAATAGAATGTACTTCATTGACGATTCAAAATTTGAACAAGATATATATATATATACAGTCGAACCTCTATATTGCGAATTTTTCTATGTAGCAAACTTTTTCCTGGAACCTTGAACATTTCACGATTTTCTTCGTAAAATAACCACTCTATAGCGAAGTGCATTTTAAACATTACAAACTTTTTCTTTTGTGATTCAATTTTTTTTCTCCCTATTTTTAAAGTATTTCTGAACATTTCAAGTTATCTTTAAAACATTTTATGGTGGTCATAAATCTTGAACTGGTTTTATTAGATCCTAACTTGCAGAGAGCAATAGAGTTCTGGACCATCCAAGAAGTGCAACTTTTAACCCTCATTGTCCAGTTCACTAGAAACATCTTCGATATCCCCCTTCACACTCAGTGGAGTTGTCCCATGCCCTAGTTATAAAATAATGTGTGTTTAAAATTACTTGTATGCTTTAAAAAAACAAAATGTCATTTAAATTCATTAATTTTAATATAAAATTATTTTCTTAACATTGAAAATACAGCATATTCTTCCAACATTCTTTTTTCATGTTTCCCTTGCAGTTTTTCTTTCTTTCTTTTTTGATGGGTAAGACATATAAAATAAACATACATTAATTTTAAAAAAAGGTGTGAATAATTATTTTTTTAAATATATAGTGTTTATGAATTTAAAATTTGTTTTATGTGGTTTATAAAGTATATTAAAAGATGAACCTCTAATATAACAAATTTTCCAAATAACAAACTTTTTTCCAGGATTTAGTAACTTCACTGACTATATAATAATTTACTGAAGGTCTGACTATATATTAATTTACAAGAAAGTATGAATAATTACATTTTTTAATACATAGTGTTTATGAATTTCAAATTCGTTTTATGTGGTTTATAAAGTATATTAAATGATTAACCTCTATATAGCGAACTTTTTTCCGGGATTTAGCAACTTCGTTATAAAGAGGTCCGACTGTATATGTAAATAAATATAGGTAGGGAGAGATTGAACTAATAGTAGGAATTGAAAAAATAATTTGACAACAACACAGAGTTTCAAATGCTGATTTTAAGTGAACAGATACTATACCATAAAAATTTAAAGGAGAGAAAGTTATTATTGGGTTCAATCACTTTTGTCAGAAGAATAGTTCAAATATTATTTATGAGCTTTATAATATCAATTTTATCTCTGTTCCAAGCAATTTACAAAATTTAAATTTTAAAATAAAATAAAGTAGAAATTTTTTTTGTATAATTAAAGATTTAAAAAACATTAAAAATACCTTAGTGTTAAAAAAAATCTAGAGAAATATTCAAAATTGTAACACTTAGGAAACAGTTGTATTAATTCAGAAAATTTTGTCATTTATGAATGTAAAAAATATTTTTGTTTGTAAATAATAGTTCTAATAAGTTAATAAAGTAAGCATTTTTTTTCTCTTTATTGAACACTAAAAAAACCCATACAAATCTTAGAGGTCCACGACCTTCAATTTGAAAATTCTTACTTTTTGTACAGTTAAAGAAATTATGTTGGTTAACACGTGTTTATTGTAAAACAGAAAAGAAGCAATATCCATATAAAGAGCTGTATTTTGAAAAGTGCTTTGAAATTAATCAAAAATGAAAGTAAGGCTCTAAAAATTAATTTTTCAATTTAAAATTTATGCAGTGCCAACTTTACAAACAGCTTCAGTACGTTGAATCTAATGTGTTTATTTTTTCTCTCTTCTTTACTAACTTTTCATTTATTTTCACATTAAATTATACAAATCAAAAGAGAGAAATTATGCACAACACAAAATTGAGATAATCATACATTTTTATATTAAATACTAGCTGCATGGCCCAGCGTTGCATGGGCTTTCTCTACTTCTATAAATTTTCCCTTTCCTTCACAAAATCAGCACTTCTAATATTCTTTTTCGAAATGACTTCCACCCCCCATCGTAAAAAATACAAAATATAATTATTTTGTAAAATAAATTATACCATATCATGGCAAAATAAATTATCTTTCTGATTCCGTAATTATTTTTTGTCTGAGTCTCATAGAAAAAATTAGATCGTGTTTTAAAAACAGGTTGAAAATTTGGAACTTCGCCACCTTGTGGGAAAAAATGGCACTAATTATGAGTTTTAAGGTTTTTAATTAATATCTTTTTAACTGATTGGAATATAAGAATATAAATGGTAAAAACAGATTCCTCAGATCATTCCCGACCTTTTGGTACCTTTGGCGAGTTTCTGCGTCATGTGGTTCATGAGAAGATGGACGTACATACGTTTGTTTAACTACGAATTTTAATAGTGTAGATGATTAATATTTTAAACAGAAAAACTGTGAAATTATAATAATTAACAAAAGAAAACTGCTAGAATATTTATCTCAGAAAATATTAAAAGAATATCATTCATAAATACATACTGCTTTCAAATTAATCCATCGCTTCATATATTCTGGATATGGTACTCTTAAACCTTTGTATTGTACTGGAAATCTGCAAAATGCAATAGAATTGAATTTTAATTAAAGCAATTCAATAAAATAACCATTAGTCAGCATGACTAACAAAATCATATCTAAATCAAATAAGAAATATGAGAAAAATAACAAATACAGTTAAGGTGAATGATATAGATATTGTGAATGACAGTTTTTTAAAAAATATTATTTCCCTTTTTAAAAAAATATGCCATTTTTTTATCAAAATTTTAAATAAACTTTAATACCAATGTAACTAAAAATGCAACAAAAAATATATGAAAGGAAAAAAATGTAGGACATGTAGAAAAAGGAAAGCAACATGAAATTAACATTGAATTTGTACACTTGCCACAAGGATTCTCATCAAATTTATTAATATTTATCTATTGAAAATAAAATATTTGTAATTTGCAGATATATTTATGCTTAGCAGCTTTATTTGGCACAAAAAAAAGGAGTATCGCGACTATGGGTATTTGTCCATTTTTCTTATTTTAAGATGTAAAATCAAATGGTAAAAAAAACATATCTTCAATAAAAAAATTTAGAAAAATATTTTTTTTAAAAAATTTATTTAATTTTCCATGTTTGTGTTAATTTTTAAAATTTCTGCAACTTAAAATCATTATTTTATGTCAGTAGTCTTCAAATTTTATTGACTCACAAAACCCTTAGAATCAAAGGCGTCTTCAGGAAACCCCACAACTCGCACTTAGTATATATCTTAAAATTATATATCTAAAGAAGATTAACATGTTATTTGTACTATATGTAAGGACAATTAAAAAAGTATTTATTGGTTATTAAAAAATTATAATATAATTTACTCATTAACAATATTAAGTTTTGATCCAAATGTGTGTCACCTACCCATGTATTATATCTAGTAGCTGAGATATGTGTTTACATTTTTTACACAAACTATCAAAATTATCTGCAATCATATTTCATGTTCTGTATTTAATTTGTATTTATATTTTGCTTCTGTAGCACTTTGCATTGAGAAATATTTTTTACTTAAGTTAATTGTCTCAAATCGTATTAAGATGTTTATAGCTGTGTAAAAAAATCCTGTGTATCTTGCATTAATTTGCAATCTAAATATAAGAAGCTGTTCTTGCTTAAATTTAAAATTTAATGTCGAATCTGTTAATAAGTTCTTCCCTCTCTTTCATTATAGGTGTTTTTTCGCCACAAATGTAAAATGTTAATTTTTCATTAGAAAACTATTTAGTTGCATAGAACATTGTACTAACGAGTATAAAATTATATTTTGTGGAACCTGGGATAGCAAACAACAGAATACTCATAATGTAGAAAAATGTTTTAATATTCTTTTTTCATATTTATATATAATGAAAGTTTAAAAAAGTAATAAAAAATAAAGTTATTACAGCGAATAAAATTTTCAGTTTTAATGACTGGAATAAGCTTTAGAAACTCATGGTTGTAAAAACTTGATAGAGAAAAAGAATACATTTTGTATACACATTTATAATTTTCTTTTCGATTTTATATTGTGACTCATGGATCATGTGGGTATGCCTTGTGGAACCTTAGGATTGCACTTTGAAGACCACTGCTTTAAGTAATGATTTTGTAAAGACTAAGTAATGACTTTTTATAAAATATGTATAGACTTAAAATATATTAATATAAAAAGCAAACACTTATGCAGATACATTGCCATAGTAAAAAAAAGTAAATAAAAAAATGCAGATGATAATAAAGAGATCAATAACTAAAAAATTGTATTCAAAAATTAAATTTTAAATGAAAAATTTTTATTTAGAAATACTATTTTAATGTAAAAAATGAGTAATCAAAAGTACAAGTCACACATTAAAGAAATATATCAAGGAAACAAGGCATGTGATAATTGATAAGTTTTCAAATGTTATTTTACCCAATATATTAAAAGTTATTACAGATTGAAAGACACTTCATGTACTTAAAGAAATCTAAGATTTTTCTAATTTTCTTCACTAAAAATACAGTTATAAATGAAAAATTCTTCAGTATACATATAAAAAGGAAGAATTCTAAGTAGTTATTAAGCAAATTTTTATTATATGCTTATAAAATATCATGCTTTTTCATAATGCTTATAAAGTATGTTTACCAACTAATATTTTCACAAGAATGTAGATTATATACAATCACAGTTACCAGAACTAATTACTTACAAATATTTCAAATCCCAATTACCAACTGTAACAAACACAAAACTTGTCTTTGGGTCTAAAAGATTTTCTATTTCCAACCAACTTTGAAATTCCTAAAACAAAAAAATTAGATACTATATGTAAAATTCAGTTGCTTTTAAAGTAAATTAAAACTTTATAAGTAACCTCACAAAAGAAAAACCAGAGTTTAGAACTCTGTATTAACTATAATTAAAAAAGTTGAAAAGCTACAAATTTTGCATAAAGAATCTGTTTACCAAAATTTTCCAAGAAAAACAAAAACAATGTGTTTGATATCCAATGCTTATAACAGACTTTTCGTTAAAAAAAAAATAATAAAATTTAGAAAGGTTTAAGGATAAAACAAAGGAGGGGGGAGAATGTTCTTATATATGATTTAGATCCCAACAGATAGTGTACAATTTAACAGAGGAAATTAATTCATTGCTAATTAGCAGAAATACATGCTCCAGCATTATAACATAAAAATTAATTATATATAGTCATTGAAAACTGCACAATAATAAATTAAAGCCATTCTGTTGAATAGTAATCATTTCATGAAAATTTCAGTAATACAGTATTAATTACTAGCAGTAGTTGTCTTAATTGTCAGTATTTCAGTAATAATTCTATTTGGATGCTTAAAAACAGGGATATTGAAAAATGCTAAACTCCATTTGCTATAAATTTTAACAAGTTCCATTGTACCATTTGTAAATATTCATTGTGAAACTTACTTAAAAATGACACAAATATATATCTTTCTTTTTGTAAAAAAAGTATAATACATAATATTTCCAATTTACTAAGTACAATATATTTTTTTACGCAATACATAATACAAATCTTTTAAAAATCTCCTTTAAAACATTTTTTTACGGTAAATAAACATTCTATATTATTTTGAGTAAGTTAAATTTTGGATTTGAGAGAGATTCCACCAGAACAATTTTTTATCAGTTTCTCTAAAATTTAGTATGTATTAAATGCATTGCAGAAATAACAGAGTATAAATGAATTTAATAATGTATTTTAAACATAGGAGAGTGGTTGTTCTGCATCCATTGTCTACAAGTACAATTGAAGAAAATAGATAGAAGAATCCCCACATTCTTTCAGCAAGGGAAGAATAAGGATGTTATAATCATATGGTAAATTGATGTGTGTGTGTGTGTGGGAAATAGTTCTTTTTAGAAATTGCATACATAGTTTTAGGGAAGAACTTGGCACCACGTAGGCATATGTGAAAGATATTTTAAGATATTTCTTTCCTGTAGAAATTGTGAATAAATTTGTCAAAACAAAGACTTTAATCCTTTTAATGTAGAAAATGAAATGAGACTGGTGTTTAGAAAAATGGTATTCATAATTAAGATGCATAGAAAATACATATATGATTAGAATTCAAACAATTATTGACTGAAGCTGTTACACATATACAGTCAAATCTCTATATTGCGAATTCTTCTATATAGTGAACTTTTTCCTGGAACCTTGAACATTTCACGATTTTCTTCGTAAAATAACCTCTCTATAGCAAAGCGCATTCCCTATATAACAAACTTTTTCTATTGTGATTCAATCCCACCCCTTTTTTAAAGTATTTCTGAACATTTCAAGTTATTCTCCCTTCAACACATTTTACGCTGGTCATAAATCTTGAACTGGTTTTATTAGATCCTAACTCGCCAAGAACAATAGAGTTACGGATGTTTCATTCAAGAAGTGCAACCTTTAACCCCCATTGCCCAGTTCACTTGAAACATCTTCAATATCCTCTTTTACCCTCAGTGGAGTTGTCCCGTGTTCTAATTATGTTTAATATTACTTGTATGCTTTAAATTATAAAATGTCCTTAAAATTCATTAATTAAAGTATAAAATTATTTTCTTAATATTGAAAATATAGTGAATTCTACGACATTCTTTTTTCTTGTTTCCCTTGCAGTTTTTCTTTCTTTTTATTTTGATGGGTAAGATATATAAAATAAACATATATTAATTAAAAAAAGGTGTAAATAATTATTTTTTTAATATATAGTGTTTATAAATTTAAAATTTGTTTTATTTGGTTTATAAAGTACATTAAAAGATGAATCTCTTTATAACTAATTTTCCATATAACTGACTATTTTCCGGGATTTAGTGACTTTGTTATAAAGTGGTCCGACTGTATATATATGTAATGATTCTCTGTTTAAATTCCCTTGAGAGATTTTCTTTAATTCATTTTGGTACAAAGCACTCATGGACATCACATGATACTAAATATGTCTTAATTACCTACTTAACAGGAATACAATTTTAACTGCAAACTTAGTTATATGCCACACCATCAAACTGTTGTGGTTACCTAAGATTTAAAAAATTATGCAATAAAAGAACTTTCTCAAAGCTTTTTTGATATAGGTACACAACATATAAAAATATAAAATGATAATTTTTGGACTACAAAAAAAAATCTTTACTCATATATTACCTCTATTGCTCAGATGTTATATGTGTAAACTGTCATACATACTGCAGAATTCAAAGAATCATAATAAATAACTGTGACCAACATACCTTCTTTAATGTCTTTAAACACAGCTACACATCAGTAAAATATGAATAATCTGTGATATCCATAATGAAAAACCTGGCAACTTTACACATGAACATATATTATCTTCAATTTTTTTTATTACATTTTCTTAAGATATAGAAAAACGGAAAACAGCATTTTCAATATATAAAATAGTGGATGGATGAAATTCACCTTTAAAGAAAGATGTATGTGTGTAAGTGATAAAAGTGTACTAGGCATAAACTATGTAAGAGTATTATTTGCTCTTTTTCAAATGCCTTTGTATAAAATCACATTGATTTTCAAGTACAATGTCATCATATTTTAAGGCCTTAATATAGTATGTAAGATATAAAATTTCAAAAACTTTTTAAAGACAAACATACATGAATCTATATGTCATATGAATAGTATATTGCATTATAACTTTAAAAAACAGAAAATAAATTTTAAATTTATATACAGAAAATAACATAATTTTCCAAAACACTTACTTCAAATACTTCTTCAAATTCAGGGTATGCATCAACAACATCTTGTGTAATACCTGTTAACTGAAAAATCATTCATTTAATAAAGTGTTAAAAATTACAAATATAATGTTAATACAAAACTTACATAATAAAGCTTATATACAGTAGAATATGGTTTATCCGAATGTTTATTAACCAGTGCATCAAATATCCGAACCAGTTCTTTCAGAGACCTTGCAGCAAAAAAACGAAGGTGTACAATGGTACAGCGAAAAATAAGTGATCATTTTTCACAGTAAAAGTAAAATTGCGACATTTTGCACCTATTTTGCTTTTTCTTCAAGCACATTTCCCGCATGTGATGATTTTCAATATTCGTATAAAGTCTAGTTTCATATACTGCATAGATCGCATTCGGTTTTCGGTTATCCAAACGATCGTGTATTCGAACGGTGTATGGTCCCAATTCATTCGGATAAACGATGTTCCACTGTATGTCTAAATCAAGTGATTTATTGGGTACTTATATATTATACTGTCAACCAGTTTCACCAAATAAAAAGATGTTGTCTATTCAGAAGATATCCTCAAATGCTCTCATTGTTACTATTGCCTTGGAACATGTGCAGAAATGGTTTTCGACAATTAGCTGTGTAGCAGGGCATTTAGGGATATCTTTTGATTAGAAGAAATTGGTTGACAATCTAATACACAAGTACCCACTTACTGAATTTTGTAATCATGGAACAGAAATAACATTTTCAGATATACATATATATACATAAAAACCAATTGCACCATAACATATTCTATAAACTAAAATAGGCCAGTATTGAAACATAATTGAAACATGAAAAGCATGTAACCAATGATCATTTGTATTTTTTCTACAAAAATACAAATAAAAAGAAAGAAAATATAGCTTTGAATAGACGTGCAAGTGTTATTTATATAAATAAATTCTGAATGTAAGTTTAATCAATGCAGAAAAACACTTCCCTTAAGAATTTTTAGCATTAATTGATTTACATTTTCATGTAAAAAGGTATAAACCTATTTATTACTTAGTTACAGTCTTAATGACATTCAAACACAGAAAAACATGAAACATAAAATTGAACATTCTATTTAATGTATTTTACTTTCAACATTTACATAAATATTATTAAAAACAGGATAGAAATGATGTAAGCAATGAGACTTACCTGTGTACAAAACTTGGTTAAATCTGGATGAATAACAGGTTTGACATACGAATGAAATATTGATTCTACTTCAAATGACAGACTACTCACTTTTAAAACAGGAAATTCTATTACTTCCTAAATAAAAAAGAATGATTTGATTAATATCTCTTTATTTCTAGAACATTAAAAAATCAAGCCAAATAAATACAAAATAGCATTCAATAAATAGAGAAAATTTTAAAAAGAGAATAATATATTTACATTATCAATACAAAATACCATAAAAATACTTTGTTTAGAGAGAAATCTATAATACTTTTCAGCTAAAGTATCAATGAATAATATTAAAAATATTCTTATAAAGAAATTTTCTTGCCAAAAAAGAAGCATATGGATTCTTCAGATGAAAATTAAATCAAACTGTAATCCATCTCCTCAACATTTCATGTTATTCAAAAAGCTCATTTTTAATTAAAATTGCTTATTTACAATATAAATCCAAAATCAATGCACTATATTCAGTGGTTCCTTCATTGCAAATTGTATTTCAGCCAATTTACCAAATTATAAAAACTTACATATATCACTAGTAGCAATGTCCCCACTCTGCAAGTATTATTCAAAAGGATTATAAAATTTTACAATTAATTGATAATTTATTATGCTGTTAGAAAGATTACCAAATGAAAGTATTATCATAACTGTATTGGGGACATTATATAAAACAAAGCAGAAAGGTTGCCAATTCAGTGCACATGACACATGGAAAATTGGGGTTGCTAACTTGGCGAGTTATCTTGAACATTGGCATTGTTGTGATAGTACGTAAGCACTAAATATTGTCTAACATTCCTAGAGGCTAAAAGTATGTCTTTATATTTTAAGAAAATATAAATTGAACACATTATGTTAGTAATTGACTGATGTCAAAATTACACTTGCAGCACTTTCTAGAGATCCAAAAATAAAAGAACATAAAAAAACGGAAATATGCACATTCAAAATATCAAATCATTATGACGAATTTAGATAATAAAAGGAGATCTAATGGAAGTATTACGAAGCATATGCATACCATTCATACATTAAGTTTTGAAGTATATGTTTCAGGTACTTACATACTATAGCAACAATGCCAACGTTTAAGATAACTCACCAAATTGACAACCCTGAATTTACATGTGTCATATGCGCTGAATTGGCAACCATGTGCTTCGGTAAAATTCTAGGAGGACCCACTGCTGTTTTTGGCCAAAAAGCGCCAAATTGAAGGTTTTCAAAAAGGCGTCAATGACGAAAAACTCTTCGGAAGCGCATGCGTCAGTGGGGGGAGTAGGGGGATGAAATGGGCGTTTCGCAAAGATGAAATCGAATAAATACATTAAATTAATTATTATAAAAAAGAAAAAAACTGAGAAAGCAATGAAATTCATTTTAAAAAAGCATTCTAAAGCAGTGTGTACAACATGATTTACATTTTTAAAAAAGGACGAAAGGGGCGTTTCACAAAGATAAAATCGAAGAAATACATGAAATTAATCAATTTAAAAAATGTTAAAAAGCACTTATCTTACGCTTGCATTTCGTCATGATCTGTTGGTGGATACACCCTTGCGATGGATGCAAGGAATTTATGAAAATTCTCATTCACCAACTTGTGAGCGTTAGATCGCCGCCACATGTCTTAACTTTGTCATATTCTTATTAACTTTCAAGTCATTCACCACGAACGCATTCATGCTCTTGCCAAACCAATATCTTGTCAAACGGAAGATAATAGTTATAGCAAGTTTGCTTTTGCTAAACCAAGTGCCCTTTCTCACACTCCGAACGACGTCGTGGCAATTATCTTTTGACTGGTTGCGGCAACGCCATTCGTAGCCGTCAACCGTTCCCTTTTGCAAAAGCATATTTTTTTTACACCGCGGACATTCATAACGAGAAGCAATTAAATTAGCTTTCATACACCATTCTAACATCTCTTTCTTCCCCTATGTGCCCAGGAGCACAAAGAAACCTATCGTAGCCTCACTTTCAAATAATTTCCTTTCACACGCCATTCTTAACAACAACCGGTGGAGAGCAAACCTTCTCCAGCGAAGTCAAATGTCAAAATGACGTTTTTTCGGAAAAGGCGAAAAATGTTGCACTTTTTTTAGGGTTGCCATTTTTTCGGTGATTTGAAAATCCAAATTTTTTGATGAAATGGAAGGGTTACCATATTGTAACCTTTATCGCTCAAAATTTGGCGACCAAAAGTGGGTCCTCCTAGGATTCAACCAATGGAATCTAACATGGCGGCCTAGTGGTATCAAATTGTCAGGAAGGTAATTTAAAAAAGTTGTTTTGAATCCCATTTCAAAAGAAGAATATACGAAGAGATTGAGAATAAGGGAGATCAATTAATAAATAATGAATAGCAATGTAATCTAATAAAAAGTTACATGTACTAATAATATTATGCAGTATAATAATAATCTTATAATTTAATAGTATAATTATATATAATATTCATATAACATGATTTAATAAATAATTATTATATTAGGTTGGGGAAAAAGAAAACCATTATTTTTTCGGTAGATGGCTGTAGTGGCGATATCTCGTGAAGTATCGATCAAACAATTTCAAATTTATGCTTGTTGTCAAGGTAACAGTTTAAACTAAAAGAATTCTTTTGTTGTTTTTTGTTTGGTCCATTCATTGTGAGTTACAGGGTGTTAAAAATGGAAGTCAACAAAGAGAAAATTTGGTACATTTTGAAGTTTTTCTTTGATAAAGGCAAAAAAGCAAGCCAGGTGGCTGAAATTGTAAATGGTGTTTATGGTGTTGATACTGTAATAGCTAGTGATGTGCAATTTTGGTTTCGACAATTCCGTTCAGGCATTTTTGATGTTAAAGTTGCCCCACGCCCGTCATCGAAAATATCGATAAAATCACAGAAATAATCAAAGTTGACCGGAATGTTAGTAGTCCTAGCATCGCCCAGGAGGTAAAGATTGACCATAAAACAGTTTCAAACCATTTGTGCAAAGTTGGATTGAAAAAGAAGCTTGATGTTTGGGTGCCACACCAATTAACACCAAAAAACATGATGGATCAAATTACCATCCGCAAAGCCCTGGCCAAATGGAATGAAACCGACCCATTTCTTAAACAGATGGTGACTGGAGATGAAAAATGGATCACATATGACAATATTGTGCAAAACTTATCGTAGTCAAAATGCGGAGAAGCAGCTCAAACGGTGGAAAAACCAGGACTAACATCCTGGAAGGTTCTACTGTGTATTTGGTGGGACTGGAAAGGAATAATTTATTATGAGTTGCTTCTATATGGTTAAACAGTAAATTCAGATATCTACTGTCAACAACTGAACTATTTGAAATGAGTGATTGACCAGAAATGGCCAGCAGAAGAGGTGTTGTGTTCTATCAGGACAACGCCATACCACACACGTCTGTAGTGACTCACCAGACTCTGGGAGCTTAGTTGGAAAGTTTCAATGCATCTACCATATAGTCGGGACCTGGCACCAAACGATTACCACCTTTTTTTTGCATTGCAAAACTTCCAGAGTGATAAGAAGTTGGGCTCAAGAGAAGATTGTGAAAATCGATTGCAAGAGTTTTTCACCAATAAAGGCCAAGACTTCTATGAGAGGCAATATGAAGCTACATTTAAAATGGCAACAAATTATACAACAAAACGGTATATATTTGACCAAATCGGACAATCCGAAACATGTTAAATGAAGTTTTGAATTTCATGCAAAAATAATAAATTTCTTTTTCCCCAACCTAATATATAATAATAATCATATAAAATAATTTAATAATAATTATAAAAAAGAGAATAATCATCATATTGTAATATAAAAATATATCATATAATGTAATAAATATAAATAAATAATATAATTATAAATGAATAACAAAATAATAACTATAAAAAACATAATTTTATAAATAAATAACATAACATACAATAATATTCATAAATAAATATAATAAAAAAACAATAACTATAAATGACATACTATATGATTGTTACATATAATAGTATAATTGTATTTTTATATTATATTATTAAGAAAATAATTACATAATACATATTAAAATTAATAACGAATATCAATTAAAAAGTACTAAAAACTGCAGAAACCATATTGTAATATTATTGCCCATCATGGCGAACATAAGAAAGTAAGGGGTGCCCTGTTATATCAAACTAGTTCCATTTTAGGAAAAAACTTTTGAAAAAATTCTGATAGTTGCATTATTAACTACAAACCATCACATACATAACATAGTGATGGTTAAGTTTGGCTTATATATGATAATTTGACTGCATACCACACAGACACTCAAACTTTCTCACTATAATAATCCACATT
This sequence comes from Trichonephila clavipes, assembly GCA_019973935.1. NCBI lineage: Eukaryota > Metazoa > Arthropoda > Arachnida > Araneae > Nephilidae > Trichonephila > Trichonephila clavipes. The sequence continues at coordinate 1,821,335 of BMAU01003807.1, forward strand.
TACTGTACAATTTTACTATGTTTGAATTTTTAAAAGTCAACCATAAATAGTGAATGTTTTTAATATCTTATTTTATAGACTACCACAATTGCACTTAATAATGAAACATTGTAATAAAGAATTACACAGAATTGTGAATCTAAAAGTGATAGCTATGGTGAAAGAAAGGATACAACTTTTACTACACAAATCTCATTTAACTATCATTAACTAACATTTCTACTTTCTATAACTTGTGAGAAAGAGTTGGAAGTTATTAACTATCATATTCAATTAATTTGGGAATTTATGCAGCTCTTTCTGACATTCTATTTTAGTTCATTTATTGACAACTTTTGTGAATTATTGGCATCATATTGATCAGAAATCCAATACACATAAACTAGGCACTGGTGCAATTTGGTAGCATTTACTTCCCTCCATTGTTAAATGTAAGAGGAAAACTGCGATTTTATTGCAATTTAACTGAGATATTTTTCCTTAAAAAAACTTATTGAAAAAAACGTTTGAAACATTCTAGCACTCAAGGGGGGGTCTTTGAGAGATAAATTTTAACCAAAATTTTCTATCAATGTGTCAAACGTGAAACGCAATTTTACTGTATAATTTGTCTACAAATTTTTCATGCCATAAACTATAAGATAAATAGTATCGGATATTATATATTTTTCATGCCACAAAACTCAGATATTATTAACTAATTAATAATAATAAATTATGATGTCAATACTTGAGGTACAAGAGTTTTTGGTGAATCACAGGTTGCTTCAAAATCCAAAACCAAAAAATAATCAAATTTCTGCTTTTTGAATTGTCCCGACTTAGGTGGTAATTTTACAAATGATGGTGTAAAGTTTATTTGTTCTGGCATACATTCTGGGACATCAGCATAAGTCCTTCCACATGTCATTTTATATAATGTCTGTTTCGAAATTGACGCCAATCCAAAATTTCGAATAGCTCTGTGCAATAAATTCATATTCAATATTTTTAAAACAAATAATTACATAAATATTTAAACAAGAAATAAATGTTTACAATCAACGAGAGCATTAAGAGCACATTTCAATTTGTTTTCATTTTTAACGCAAACGCAGTTACAGTTAAAAAACGAGACAGATAAGCTACAAGTCAGGTTAATCACAAAATAAATCTGCAAAATAACATTATTAAAAATCCTCAAGAACTCCACTATACATCCTTTATATTTCATGCTAAAACAAGTTTTAAATCACCATGTTAAGTCTTTCCTAGACTGTAATTTATAACTATTAAGATCATTATTAGACAAAAATTTGCTTATAGCTCTTCACGTTCCAACGACCAACCCGGTTGTTCCTTCTCCACCAAGGACTGCTACTCCATCAGGTAACATTACAACTATGATATGGGATGGAGGCTCGCTCTGCGAGCCATATGCCCAGCGACAGACAGTGACAGCGAAGAACTAAGTGTATTCCCACATATTCATGATTAGTGTTTTTAATATTTACACAATGTCTTCTCATAATAAATCTTAAGCTAAACTCTTTCAAAAATCAAATGTTCTCCAAATTTAGCATTAAAAATTAAAAAGAAAAATAACGATTTGCAGCTTTAAGTATAGATAATAAATATATATTTCCAAATGGAATTCATGATCAGAATTTATTTTTAGCTGACACTAAAAGAACATTTGATTTGATAATGCAATGCCCGCATTCTAATATCTACTCCCCCCACCAGACAATTGGTATGCTAACCACTAAGAGGGGGAGCTACCACCGTATCAATGATACGGAGCCCCCAAATTACAGGGGCCCCAACAAGTGTAATTAAGTCCCACTAACAGAATTCTCATGCCTAAAAAAGGATCCCGAAGGAATTTTGATACAGGGCCCATTCAGAACTAACTATGCCAGTACTAATCACAATCAATATGACTTGTAAGTCTGCACCATAGTCAAATTACGAGGGTCATATCTGAATTGCATCCCTCTCTCCACACCCATGCCACATCAATCATGGGAAATGAACCCAACAGATTGAATGTGCGCGATCCACGAAAGATTTTAAATAGAATCAGGGCACGAAAACGCACACCGATCAAAAGCTGACCACAACCACTCATTTTCTATGATCATCTATATAGTTAATTCCTACATTTAAAGAGAACGTGATAGCCTAGTGGTCAAGGTAATGCACTCACAGCCGGTGTGTTATGAGTTTAGTACTGCTAAAGACCCACCTTTCAGAGGGAGTTTATGCACGTTACATATATCGAGGCTCAAACGTCATCCCGTTGGATTAGAAGTTTGGATAGGGGGTGGGGGTGCCAGCTCAGGTGTCGTTTTAGTCCCTTGATCATCGTTCAAAATTACGAGGTCCGTCACCAAAAACCTTCGTGTAGCTGAGAAGTGCGCCATTAATATTTACTTACTTATACTTAAAATACAGTATTAAGAGGCAGAAATTATTATTTAATATTCATTTTATAAACTATAAGATAATAGATGTTTTTGTTTCGAGTTATATTTTATGTTAATAAGTTTTTTTTCTGGATTTCAGTCTTTAATTTTTTTTTTATAAATCAGCACTATTTGTGTTGAACTGAAACGGACTTGCATTCGATTAAGTAATGGGTTCGGATTTCGTAGTCGATGCTCAAAATGGGGAAAGTGAGGTGATAGGGGAGATGTCATCCTTACTACTTGAAAGGGGTTCAAAATTACAAGGCCAATGTCCAATAGCCATGATGTTCCGTTTATTAGGACGATAATAACAAAATTAAATAATTGTTTTATGGGTAAAAATGATAAGAATATAATTCATACAATTGTAATTTGAGTTTTATAAAAAAAAGGAGGAAAATTAGAAAGAATTCCCAAGAGAATGTGGAAAAGGAGGGGGTGAGAAAAAGGCAGAAACTTCTAAATAGGTAGTTTATCAAATACTGCTATAAGATTGTTAAAATAAGATTTTATAAATTCTCTTGGAAGATATTTCTTGACTGTTTTTCCAAAACTAAAAGAATTTTTTGTTTTTACTTAAATTTAAAATTATCTGTGTTCCCAAAACAAACAAATGAATTTTAGAAATATAGTACTACAGACTTTTTTTTAATCTTATATAAAAGTCATTAAATTTGAAAGACAGACTTTTAAGCCCAAAAAATATGTTGTTTTTTAAACAAATAAGTTTAAAAAAAGTTCTTCCTACCTAAATTTTAAAATGAAAATTTTACTTAAGTTTTTGTGTTGAATATCCCAATTTCCTTTTCTCGTGTAGATATATTTCCGCAATACTTAATGGATGACCTTTATATTTTGATAAACTTTGAAATATTTAGGTACGCATAAACATGTTTTTTGGGATTATCTCATCATATCTTACATATAATTAAAAGTAATTAATTAGATAATTCTCTCTCTCTCTCCACCTTAAAAAATTGTTCTTTATTATTCTCTAACTATTCGCAGAGACGATAAAAAAAATGGCTACAGAAACAATGTTTATTGCATTTTTATTTGAACTATGAAGGCGTGTGGTTGTTTTAATTTTTATTACCAATAATCGAGATTATCAAGAAATAAAAATGTTTGATTTTTTAAGACGTGTATACATAGTAATCATCCAGGGTCATATATTACCATCCCTAGTCATCATCCAGAGTTATACATTTTGTGAAGGTCGTCTCTGTTAGTAGATAGCAGAAAACAATTACTCCATTTCTCGCATGATGTCATTTGTGTTGCCTGATCTCCGGTTCCGCAATCATTTTGAAATTCTGGAGGGATAAGATGGGAAAAATTGGGCAGAAATGGCAAGACTTCAAAACTACATTGCTTTGATTCTGTAGGAAATAGGAGAGTTATTATACGAGGCGATGCATTTAGATGTAAAACTCAGTTTATTCTTCTAGTTCTATCATCTGCTCTCGGAGGGATACGTGCGCTACCAAGGAAGTCTGAGTCCGAAAAAGAGAGGGAACGAGTCGCTGGGCATATGGCTCGCGAAACGAGCCTCCATCCCATATCATAACTTGTTAATGGTGCCTGGGAGAGTTAAATGACCTTGATGAGGAGAAACAGCCTGGCTTTCGTTGTAACATAGGAGAGAGGTGCGGTTAATTAAAAGTCAAAGTTTTAAAAGTTCATCCTTTAGTAGCTGTGAAGGTTCCTTGTGATTTGTCGATGTTGAAAAGTGAACTGGCATTTGAAAGGCTGCCCTGATGTTAAAATTAGAATTATTGAATGGGAAAGTAGCCTGTGTGGGTGAGTGGTATAATAAAATTAGGTAATTAAAATTGAGTTGAAGAAAATGAAACTAAAGAATAAAAAATTTAGCAGGTCATTTGCCAAAAGGCAAATGAGGTTATTTAATGTTAGTATGGATTATAGGAGTCAAGGAGAATTCTCCTTGGTCTTTTGGTGTTGTCATGGGGAGTGTAGCTTTCAAGATTAAGAATGTGATAGTTATTAGTTAGAGGTAAGGAATCAAAAAAATTTGTGGCAAGTTTTTTAATATAACCTTTAAACGTCGGAAGTTTCAGTGCTTTGTAAATATCTGAATTTCTCATATACATATTCGCATGAACAATTATGCGAATGGTTTTATTTTGGCAAATTTCAAGCATTTTTAAATTGCTTTTAGCAGAATAGCCCCACACAGGACTACCATAACTCAAAATGGGCCGCAGAATGCCAGTGTAGAGAAGTACCTTATTTTCCATAGTCATTGTAGAATTCCGGCAAATTAGAGGGTAAATTAATCTAAGAGCATTCCGGAATTTGTTTCGCGCATGTAAAATGTGTTGTTTCCATGTGAGTTTACTATCAAGTATATATATATATATATATATATATATATATATATATAAGAGTCCCAGGTAAATTGTGTTTTGAGACCATTGGAGTGGTGTGGAGTATAGTGTTGGCGGTGTTGCAGTTTTTCTTTTCCTTGTGAATAGTACTGCAACAGTTTTTTCAACGTTTAGTTTAATTTTCCATGTGTTGAAGTAGGTTTCTAGTAGCATTAAATGATTATTTAATTGTTTGGTGATGTATTTGTGATTTTTGTATGTGGTTGCAATGGCAGTATCATCCGCATAGATATTGAGACTTGTCTGTGGATGTGTAGGTATGTCATTGATGTAAATATTAAAAATAATTGGTCCAAGTAAGCTCCCTTGCGGAGCCCCTATACTGACGTTATAGACATTGGAGAGAGAGTCCTTAACACGAACTTGATAGGATCTGTTAGTGAGGTATGAGTTGATTATGTGTATAAGAGCGGGTGGGAAATTGTTAGTTATGAGTTTGTAAATTAGACCACCAATCCAGACCCGATCAAATGCCTTCTGAATATCCAGAAAAACAGCTCCAGTGGACCTGCCCCTCTGGAATCCAGAAGCAATTTTCTCATTTAGTCGTAGGAGTGGGTGGGAAGTAGAGAGTCTCTTTGTAAAACCATATTGATTTGGGTTAATAAAGTTTGTATCTGAAATGAAGGTGTTCATTCTGTTAAGTATGATATGCTCAGTAATTTTATTGAGGGGAGATAGAAGGCAGATAGGTCTGTAACTTGTAGGGTGATGATTGTTTTTGCCTGGTTTTTTAATTGGAAAAATAATTGCATTTTCCCAGTTGTTAGGAAAATGTCTTAATTTGAGTATTTTGTTAATTAGGAAGGTAAGAGTTAAAACGGCTTTAAGTGGAAGTTTTTTGATCATTTTATTTGTGATCATATCGGCACCTGCGGATTTATTATTTTTTAAATTTTTGGCATAATTAATGATTTCAATCGGATCAGTTGGTGTGATAGGAGTAGGAGGCGGGTTAGAAAAGAAATTTTCTAGTGTATTAGTTACTAGTGCATCGATGTTAGTATTAAAATTTGCAGGTCTTTTGTTGTCTGTGAAATTACTTTGAAATGTTTTTGCTAATAATTCGGCTTTTTGTTCGTCAGTAATTGCTGTGTTATTTAAGGAGGGCATATTTGGACGTTTTTTACGGAAATATTTTTGATACTGCCAAAGGGTGTTGTCTTGCGTATTCATTGCTTCTAATTTAATTTTCCAGGTTTGATCAGAGAATTTTTTAAGAGTTATTTTTTAATCATTTTCTGTAGTCTATTGTAATTTGTTTTGTGAATGGGATTTAAAGTGTTTTGAAAGGTTTTTCTGGCTTTATTTTTCTTTCTCTAATGAGGTTTTGAATGTGTTGTGGAGTGTAAGTGTGATTCTTGTTTGTGATTGGTTGGGAGGCGTGTTCGTAGGCGGAGCGGACAGCTTCGGTGAATAGTTTGATTTTGTTTTCTAGGATATCGGGATTTGTGATTTTTTCAAAGTCTGAGATATGAATGTTATTATTAATGTACTCAGAAAATTTTGACCAACAGGTGGTAACTGCTCTAGTATTATCCTTGTGAATATTAGAATTAAAGAAAAAGCTAAGAATAACGGGGTTGTGGTCGGATGAAAGTTTCGGAATAGAGAGAATTGTGTATGGGTATTGAAAGTTGTTAATGAGTGCGAAATCCAATGTATTAGATGAATTGTGCCCGAACCTGGTCGGGGTGTCGGGGAATGCAATTTCGATATCAAGAGTGTCAGTAAAATTTTTAAGTTGACTTCCCCGTGTGGAATTGTTGGAGCAGTTCCAGCCGTTGTGTGTGGCATTAAAATCGCCAAAGATCATACACAACTACTGTTGATCTGAATTAAGTTTTCAATGTCAAGTGTAAAAAATCTATTGTCAGAACTAGGGGAAATGTAAATGCTAATAATTGTGAGGGGATTGAAATTTGGAGGATTAATTGTAACAATGATAGCTTCGGAGTACTGAAGTTGGGGTGTTGGCGGATTAAAGTGATTAAAAGAATTTTTGATAAGTATTAGAGTACCACCACCGGCAGCGTGTCCGTCCGCAACGCGGTCATTTCTGTAACATGTGTAATTTGCTACTCTAATGTTGTGTATAGGTCTCAGTTTTGTTTCTTGCACTAAAATAATATCGGGAGAGTACTTCTCTACAAATAGTTTAAATTCGTTTATTTTACTAAGTATGCCGTTTGCATTCCATGAACACAAACTCAGGCCAATCAATGTTCGACTAATCATCGTCAAATTCTATGAGTGCCTCGAACAGGGCGTGTAATTCTTTTTTGCGTTGTTCTCTATTTTTTGATTTCTTAGATTGTGTGGGTTGAGGAGGTGGGGGAATACTTGCTGCATTACCAATATGTTGGGTATGCATGGAAAGGGCTAAAATTGTTTGTTGGAGCGTTTGAGTAATGAAATTCATATCAAACGCTTCGTTGTTGTTAAAATTGACTGTAGGGGGGGTCGGTAAGTTAGATTGATTGGCCTGGTTTGTTACTAAAGCAGCAGGAGTTCGCTTGACTTGTGGTGCCATCTGTTGCGTTTTAGTTGAGGTAGAGGTACTAGCGGCTTGTGAGTATGTTGTTCCAGGTCTAACTATACTATTAACTGTGTTTGTGTAAGTGTTTGTTTTTTCTTGGGTACCTTTTCAAGGTTTGGGGAATTTGGGGCAGCCGGAGTCATATGTTTCCGGAGTTATATGTCATTTGGGCCATGTGTCCATATGTTTCACAATTAATGCAATAGGGTTTTTCAACTCTTTCTATTTCACAATCGCGTGTTTGGTGAGCTTCACCCCATTTTAGACACCTTGGCGTGATGTGGCAGTTTTCTGCTGTGTGGTGGAATCGGTTACAGGAATAGCATTGGGTAACCCCTTTGCCATCGTAACCGTCCACCGTTACGTTCATAAAACTTACTTTTTTAAGTTCAAAAATTTTAGCATTAAAGATGTTCCTGGGGAGTGAGACAAGAAAAACTGGAAGGGGTTGTTTAGTAACTCGGCCGATAAGTTGAGAAACTTTCTCGACCGTGTATCCTAGTTCCACTAGGTCATTTTCTATATCTTGGGGGTTGGAATTTCGGGGAAGACCCTTAATTACAACTTTTATAGGTCTTTCAGCTTTTGGTTTGATAGCAAAGTATTGAAATTCGAGTTCGTCAAGTTTCTTAATTAATTCGCGCCTTTCTTCATCAGTGTCAGTGTATAGCTTTATGTACTCACCGGTGAGTTTACTTCGTAATTCAGAGTAAATGTCATTAAGAGTTTTCATTTGAATTCTATGGTCCTTTGAGTATTTTAGAAAAACTGGAGGTGGGAGATTTTTAGCTCCGGGATTATTTGCTCTAGGCATTAAGGTGGTGTTTTTAGTGGTGTTGGTTTGGGAAGTTCCTGCTGCGCTTTCGTATCCTTGGATTGTAGATTATTAAATCGATTTTGCAAGTTAATTTAAAAATTTTCTCTATATGTTAAGTTATTTTTTGAGACTTTTCCAGGGGGGAGAGGTGAAACCATCCTCGTCCTTTCTTTTAGTGGGTTGCGATTTTACTGGTGATGAAGTGGGGGTTTCATGTACAGGGCAGCCAGGGGTATCACAGTAAGGTAGAGTGCCAAATTCACTTACCGCTTTTTCAAGTAGATCTTCATACATGGTACATTGCTTGACCATTTCAACGAAGGTGGGGTCATGTTCGTCCTGGGCATTTGATTGTTTGAGAGAGGATATCATGTTTTCAAATCCTTGTACAATTAGGGTGTATCGACGAATGTCGGCCTTGGTTGCCTCTAGCCTTGCACATGAGGTTGGTCCGATCGGTCGTTCCGGGGTTGAATTTCCAGATTTTGGGAGAGAAATATTTTGACAGTCCATATCCGTGGTGAGATCGTTGTTCGAAGCCATGGTCGTCAGCGAAAGATTGTAGTTGTGTTCAGCAAGTCGACTCAGCTCTAAAAAGAGTTCTAAGTACGACCTAGATAGTTCGCAGTAATGCCAGACGTGGGAGCTCGCTTGGAGAACGTGCTTACACCTCGGTGTCTAACCTTCCAAGCAGAGAGGGAACGAAAGCACGGGGTCGCTTTTGAAGAAAATCTAACGCATGCGCAGATTGCATCCAAGGTGCTTGCGCGAGTAAGCACTGCCCGCAATTGCTCTAGATCCTGCGCAAGCACAGATCGTAATGAAAAACTTATGAGGAGTTGATAAACTGTACAATTCTTTAACTGTATCTCACATGAAAAAGCAAGTGTAGTGCCGGTAACCATTAGTGATCATATCTTTCCCGTTCACGGTTCAGTGCAATAATAGGCCCTGGTGCTGGTCTGGTGCCAAACACGTGGCCCGCCGGTATGAAAGTTGAGGCCTACCGACTCCTTTTAAATATGTTTAAGTGTCAGGTTTTTAATTTTTTTGTTCATTTTGAAATTTATCTAAGGTTAGACCTTTATATATATCAGCGTTTATATATATACACTGGTGTGCAAAAATTAAGGACGAAGTCGAAAAATTAGCATATCAGCTGAACGAAGAGGCAGAGCGGACAGAAAGACCAATCAGGAGATTAAGTAAGGTGATGTACGGTAGCACATGCGCAGATATGCAGGTAGATGTAATGGGGAAGTGTCTGAGTAGTATAAAGCATGTTGTCGGTGTAAGATCAGTATTTCTGACAAAGAGATTGCACGCCGTATAGCAGTTAAAATCACACCGAGTTGCTGCCTCAGCGAGAAATGGCGAATAACCAATCTGTTAGATGACATCTGGATGCTTTTACCGAGGTCGAATCTATGGGAGAAGTTGGAGGAAGGCCACAGTGTGACAAGTGTGGCTGCAGAGTTCGGAATTGCTCACAGCATCGTTTCACGACTTTGGAGACAATTTCAAACTACAGGAACAGCTATCCGTGGGTTCAGTAGTGGTCGTCCACGAGGAACCACACCCGCAGATGACCGGTACATTGTCTTACAGGCCAGAAGAAACAGGCAGCAGACAGCGGGAGAAATCGCTAGACACACGACACAGGCGACTGGACGACCGATATCGCGTTTTACCGTGGCCAGAAGACTGCACGGTGGTGGTCTGTTTGCACGACGTCCTGTACGGTGTGTACCTGTAACGCCTGCCCATCGGAGAAGGCGTTCTCTGTGGTGCCGGGAACACCGGAATTGGAGAGACAATGAATGGGGACGAGTACTCTTTACAGATGAGAGCAGATTCAGTTTGAGTAGCGATTCTCATCGATACTCATCTGGAGAGAGCGGGGAAGCCGCAATCATCCCTCGAGCATCATTGAAAGGGACAGGTATGGAGGTCGCGGTGTTCTCGTTTAGGGAGGCATCATGCTTGGTAGTCGTACAGACCTTCACATCTTCGACGCAGGTTCAGTCAACGGGACCCGTTATTGTAATGAGATTCTTCTGCCATATGTGCGTCTTTTTAGAGGCGCTATGGGTCTGCAGTTCTTTTTCATGGATGACAATGCACCATGTCATCGCACAGTAGCTGCCGAACAGCTCTTATAGAGTGAGGATATTGAACGTATGGATTGGCCGGCACGATCTCCGGATCTCAATCCCATCGAGCATGTATGGGTTTTCTAGGCAGACGCTTGGCAGCTCGTACCTTACCACCAGTAACGATTAGGGAGCTTCGATTGGCACTGCAAGACGAATGGGCAGCAATGCCTCAACAACTCATTGACACCCTCATTCTCAGCATGGGCAGACGCTGTGAAACCTGCCTAGCAGTCAGGAGAGATCATATCCCCTACTAAAGAACGGATGTTTCTTGCTGGACACCCATTACAGGGATGTTTCGCCCTTCAGTCGCATTGCGTTCCATGCTACTTTTTCAATCAAGCTTCTTTTTATCCCTCTGAATTCTCTTTTAATAAGTGTTGCTTACATTACACATGTCCTTACGTATTGGGGATCTTACGGTATTAAATGTGTTGATTTGGAAAGCTTTTGTACAAAGTTATATTGAAAAAACCGTCTCGTCCTTAATTTTTGCACACCAGTGTATATATATATATCAGTAGTGGCCAAAATTGTGGAGTCTGTGTGCTTGTGAAATAAGCAAGTCTGTGTACATATAAAATATGTTACGTTGCACAAAATGTGCAATGTCTTTATATCATTTTAAGCATACTTTAATATTAAATTCAATACATAAAACAAAATTCAAATATTTATAAAGCAAAAAAAGTTATGCTGCAATAACTATCGATATACATGAGATACTGATGATAACAGTGAGTTATCAGTGCTCAGTGGGGTAGCCTTTATTTTTTATTTCAGCTTCACATTGATGTTTCATTGTGCTGAAAATGGTTATAAGCTCTTCCTTTGTTATTACTTGATGCCAGGAATTAATTACATCCTCAATTAAATGCTTTTTATTTCATGGGTACCTAATTCGGACAAGAGTTTTCAAACGGTGCCAAAAGTTTTTTATAGGATTGAGTTTAGGACTGTTTCCTGTCCATGGCAACAACTCAATGATCTTAGAACGATACCAGTCTTTTGATTACTTTACTGAGGGGCAAGGAGCAGAGTCTTACTGAAAAATAAATGAAGCATTGTTAGTAATTAAATCCCTGATGAAGTTCCATTGGGTTCTAGAATGGTGTCAATGTATTTTCTGGCATTCAGTGTTCCATCGATGGCATGAAGACGACTGATACCACCTGCTGATATGTATGATCAAATTATAAAACTATGTGGGTACTTCACAGTTGTCTGGATGGAGTCAGGATGTAGCATTTCTCCTATTCTTCCTCTTACGTACTTTCGGCAGCACTAACGAATAACGATATCTTCGTTTCCTCACTCTATATTTGTGACCACTCATAATTTGTCTAATTAATGTGTTCCTTTGCCCACTGTAGTCTGCTTTAGCGCTGCTGTAAATTTAGATAAGACTTTTTTCGTGGAATTCTACCTCTTAGTCAAACATCTGCTAATCTGCTCCTGATTGTTTTTGAAATGACAAAAACATCAACCTCATTCAAATAACTTCTGACGCCGTTGTTGACATTCTTATATATTGTAGACATCGTTTTCTTGTTCTTCTGTCAATAACAGATGTAATGCTCTTTTTTTCGGTCTTTTCCTGCTTTTTTTTAAATTTCTCTCCTGACATCTTGAACAAAACTTTCAATCTCCAGATGTAGTCGCTGAACCACTCACCTATCTTGCAATTTTAACATAGGAAAGACCTCTTTCGCGTCACCCATATCTCTCTAGGTGTCGAATCTACTATTTTATTTGATATCATTCCTCCTTGAATAAATATTGATATCCTGCCTAGGAAACAGTCCCGACCTCACTCGCAGCGAAAACTTGTGGCGCCGTTTGAAAACTCTTGCCCGAATGAGGTACCCATGAAATAAAAAGGAACTAATTGAATATATAATTATCCCTGGCATCAATTAATAACAAAGAAAGAGTTTAAAACTATTTTCAGTTCAATGAAACATCGATGTGAAGCTGGAATAAAAAATAAAGGCAACCCCACTAAGCACTAATAACTCACTGCTATCATCAGTATCTCGTGTATATCGATAGTTATCACAGCATAACTTTTTTTGCTTTGCAAACATTTGAAATTTTTTTTGTATTGAATTTAGTATTAAAGTATCTTTAAAATGATATAAAATACTTTGTATTTTGTGCAACGCAACTTTTTCTATAAGCATACAAACTTGAAAAACATAACAATTTTAAAAAATGTCCTCAATTTTGGCCACCAATGTACCAGAGTACCAATTGGCCACCAATAAATCTACAATATATTTTTAACTTTTGCATGTTCTGGTTTTAAAAGAAATCCTTTTTGAAAATAGAGAATTGGCCTTTTGATTAAAAATATTTTTTTAAATATTTTATTAAACGTTTTCAATTGATTTTATTACAATAAATTACTTTTTTATTAAATTCTGAAATGCATTTTGAATGGTACTCTATTGTTGGTACACGATTCTTCTTGTGTGCGACTTTTCCTTCTTTTCTATTTGGAGTGTCCAATCAGCAACAGGCAATCTCAGCGATGTTTTTTAAAGTTTAAAAAAATATTCAGGATGGTTAAGATAAAAGGCAGTGTGAGCGTAAGGCAGTCGTTTGCGAATGAAAGCACAATCAAATTTCAACAATGAGTAAAGAAAGATAAATTCAAAAGGAACACCATAATTTTCAAGAAAATGGCAACTGTAATATTTCTTGTGTTCAAAATAAGATTCAAATATGCCAGATATCTAAAATGTATTTCAGTTGTTAAGGAATATATTTTTAAAAGGCACTATGACACAAACCATGAAGCAAACTATGACGAACACTTAGCAAAACTGTGTGAAGATAAGTTGTCCGAATTGAATTCAATTCTTTTCAAAAACAATAAAGCCGACTCATTTAATTTGTCGAAGACTATACAGCTACTGTAAAAGTTATATATTATTACATTTAATCTTGTAAGCAGATGGAAATAATTTACTCAAAAGGAATTTATTAGTTAATGTTTATTTAAAACAGATGAAGTATTATGCCCAGCATAAACAAAGTAAATTAAAAATGTAGGTTTAAGTCGAAATATTGTTAGTGGAAGAGTTGATGAAATAGTCGAGAATTTGAGAAATCAGCATAAATCAATGATATCAACATTTCAAGGTTACTTCATTGCAATATTGATGAAAGTACAGGTATTCGAAATTTCGCTCAGCTAGTCGTTTTTTTTTCACGGATGCGATGTTAATTTAAAAATAAATGAAGAACTTTTGGAAATCGTTCATATTCAAAATACAACATCTGGAGCTGATATTTTTGATGTACGTATAGATGTTCTGAAGAAATATAAGTTATATATATATATATATATATATATAATTGGAAAAGTTGGTTTGCTTTGCATGATGGTGCGCCTACCATGATTGTTAAAATGATTCTTCATATTGCTGGGCGAAATTATAATTTTCTTGGACATAAAAATATCATGAAGGTACTGAATTAAAAGCTGAGCAATGGATAAAGGACCTGGCTTTCTCAGTTGAAGTTACAAGCCATCTTAATCAACTTAATTTTAAGCTTTAAGGCAAAAATTATGTTGTTACAACTATTTTAAATATTACTACTTAGGGCAAAATATAAATAGAAAAAGAAAACTTGTCTCACTTTGAAAGCTGTCAATATTTGTTGATTAAATCCCATAAATTAAAATGTACTGAATACTTTCACAAAATTAAATTGTTTTAAGCGGAATACTATTAATTTTAATTTTAAGAGCTTGAGTTATAATTTCGCACTTTTACTTTATCTCTATCTACTGATATGGAAATTATCTATGAAAGCTTATACAAATAAATTAATTGAAATCCAACGTGATTCTTTGTTGAAGCAAAAATCTATGGAAGTTGGAATTCTAGATTTTTATACATACTCGTATTTATCAGTAGATCTTTTTCTTAAAATTTATCATTTGTCACGCGAATAATGGCTATGTTCGGAAGCACTTATTTTTGCGGGCAATTATTTTCTTTAATGAAAAATACGGAGAATTCAGAAAGATAAGATTAACCCCTATCAACATTTATCGGCAATATTCAAAATTACATCAGCTCAGTATTTTTAATCAAATCTGGACGACGTGCTTTGTGAAAAAATTGATGCCAAATATCTTCTAAAAAGTAATGTTAAATTGAAATTCTTAAGAAAATGTTTGTTTTTGTTTTTTTACTAAAAATATAAAATACATATAGATAAAGTTTAAAAAATACATGAAATTAAAACGACTACATGTGTATAATATACAATAAATCAAGCTTTAGACAGTGGCGTAGTGGAGGATATTAAGCCTCCCCCCTGCAAAGTCAGATTTTGGGTCTTAAACCGGATCGTTCGTATTTGGCATCGCTCAGGCTTTGGACCCTATAGAGTCCTGTCCGCCCCCCGTGACGCGGGGGCGTACGCTACGCCTCTTGCTTTAGATTAACAAATGCATAATACAGTATAAAAATAGTATTTTATTGATTTTTTGAAGATCGGAAAAACATGCGGCGCCCAACTTATAATGAAATAGACCATGTGGTCCGTAATATCATACGAGTTTGACACCCTTGTATAATACCATACTTCGTAGTGTTACACACATACATTAAAAGTTAAATTATAACACATGCTGATTATTTATTATTTATTTTATCA
>BMAU01003809.1:0-23722 GCA_019973935.1 Trichonephila clavipes
GAATCACTCAATATTGCACTATTCATGGAAAAAAGGTGCCATAGCCTCCAGAAGGTTGGACTTCTACCTGTTGGTCCACGGAAGGTATTTTATTTCCCTTCTACCACCCATTGAAACCAATGGAGGCGTTCCCCCTATCCGCCATCTGGGGACGCGCCCTCTGGGTTACAGGCTCCCCCGAGGGAGCTGGCAAGTAATTAATAGAATTGGTCATAGTTCTAATAATATGTTAGTACATATTTATTTTATTTATTGTCAAAAGTTTTTCACTCTATTGATTTTAAAAGGAAAAATAATATGAAACAAAAAAGAAAATTGGTGTTCTCATATACTAACATTTTTCAAAATAAAAAACATCAAGTGCAGTTATTGTTATTGTTTCAAGTAAGCTAGAAGGTGTCTTTCCACTGTTGGCTGCATATCACGATTTTTATTTTAAAAGGAACAAGTTCGATATACAAACTTTTTGGTGCTAGTTTGATATAGAGGGTAAAGAGTGTCAGGTTGTTGTTTATGTTCGCCAAGATGGGCGATAACATTACAATATGGCTACCTTAATATTTTTATCGTCTGTCGATGTGGTTGCAATGGGGATAACGTATATCAGGAATAACTTTTATTGGGTTTTTTTCCGCTCTAACCCTATTAATTTCAGACAATATTAAATAAAAATTTCTAATTTCTGTTAAAATTTAACCATTTTCAGTGTAAATTTCTAATTTCTGTTAAAATTTAACCATTTTCAGTGTAATTTTTCTACTCTTTGCATCTTCTGTTTAATTATGTGCTATTTTCGAATATAGATATTTCTAAAATGAGTGAGTACTAGAATATTTTTTTCTCAGAAGAATAAGTGTTGTGCTTTTAATTATCGCTATAAATCGTTTATTTTCATTTTATTTTACATTTTAAAAATGTTTTGGTTGATTTGTCGAATCCGGCACTTATCGCGCCAAGTGTTTTCTCGCCAAATTGATAAATGCGCCAAATCTGGTAACCCTTCTGAATTCGTTTTTCAGTGGAGAAGTCGCTTTTTTGGCGAAATGCGGCGCATGCGCAGTAGATGTTTTTAATTTTAACAGTTTTAACGAAGTTAGCGCATTCGTAATTGGTTTTCTTTTATTTTAACAGTTTAATTCTCCAACGGTTTTTCTCGCGCATGAGCAGAAAGCTTTTTTTTCTTCAAAAAATCCGTTACGCTGCAAACGGTTACTTCTTTCGCTTCGGTTGGGTCAGCTGTTCGGCTTCGTTCTTCGATTTGGGAATTACTTTTACAGGTAATTTTTTTCTTTATTTCTTTTTCTTCACATAAATTTCAAAAGATTGCCATGATGTCCAGAGATGCTCTTAGGATTAATTTGAATGAATGCATGAAAAATTACGATTACTATTGTTAAAGGTTTTGCTATGTTGCCTGTGCTTGGAAAGAAAGCTGTTTTAGAATGGTGCATGGAAGAAGGTTCGATTGGATCATCGTATGTGTGTCCGAAAATGTGGAAAAAGTATGGAAAAGAAAGAACGGGTAAGAAAGTGAATGATTATTTTTGAATGGTACTGCAAAATTCAGTCCAGTGTGAAAAGGATACCCATCATGTGTTTAGAGTGTAAAGAAATGGTTTTGGATTGAATTGAGCAATATGGATTTGTGCACCGTTTTTTTAGTGATGCAAAAAATAAAAATGTTTCAGAACGTGCTCTCAGAAATATGCAGTAGCACACTGGGTATAATTTCAGTAGGCAACTCATCATCATCATAAATGTCGGAAATAGCAGCATTTTTTAAGGTAAGTGAAATTATTTCCATTTTTAAATGCCTGATTTTTGCAGCGATTTTCAGTTTCTAAACTTTAAAATGCTATTTTTAATGATTTTCCTTCCGCCCTCTTGAATTTTCCGCTCCGGCGTTTCGTGTTGGGGTAGGGTTGTAACTCCCAAAACACAACACGCAAAAACACGCCAAATTGGCGATTTTTTCAAAATTTGGCGGAGAAGTGCTGATTCGACAATTTCACCAATGTTTTTTTTACTTTCTTTGTTCGATGCAATTCGTTGAAGGAACTTGCAGAGTGCAAGTTTCATGTTGCAAGCTTTCCCTGCTTTGTACTTAGTATTCTTGATTAATTTTAACCTACATTATGTAATTATTTTATTCATAAATGTAATACAAAAATGCAATAATTATTTTTTTAATAGTCATCTAATATTCGTTATTTATAATTGTTTCTTTTAACATTTATTTATAAATATTATTACATATTTTCTTATTTATTTATAATTCATATTGTTAATTATATATTAATTATTATTGTTATTTATTTATAACTATTTCGTTCATTTATAGCTATTATGTTATTTATTTATAATTAGGTAATACGAGTTATGCATTACTTTTATTTTTTAACAATTCAATGATTATTCTTTTATAATTACTATTAAATTATATTATGCATTTATTATTTTTCAAATTTTATCACTCGTCATATCTAAAAATAAATAATATATTTTTTAGGTGGCTTTAACTGTTTGCAAGAATTTACTTAGAACAATTTTTTCAAGTGAGTTCATTAGTGTTAAAATTAGGTTTATATATAAGCAATGATACTTTCTGACTTTTTTCATTTTAAGTTTATTTGTATATGTAGGTGTCAGTATAGATAAGTTTTATATTAAAAGAGTCAAGAGAAAAGTGATTGATGAATTTTGCTGTGTTTAAATTGGAATTTACTGTACTTACTCAATACTGTAATACTCAATTGACTTAAGCTGTGTTAAATTCTTTTGAAATATCATTTCATGTTTCATCAGAGTTTTACACAAATCCTGTTTTCTAACATAATTGAATTATGTTTTTGAAAAATGTTTAATTCGAAAAGAAGAAAATATTGAATGTTGATAAATGCATTTTAATTCTGAGTAAATCAAATAGTTTCTATCCATTAGTATAGGTGAGAAAAACTGTCCTTATTTAAAATAAAGATTGACATTAAAAATTCAGATTAAAAAAATTATCAGATTATTAAATCAGAAAATTTTTGACTTTTTTATTAGGACATTAATCTTAATTTTTTGTGTTTCAAGGGATGATAGTAAAAAAATTATATTTTCAAGTGAACAAAGTCAATAGTCTCTGAAAATTGAATGGAGCCAGTGGTCTCATTTGGTTAGAATGCTGATGAAAATAATGTTCAAGTAAATTTAACAATGAATTTATTAGAATAAATATGAATGGTATAAATTTTCTGTATATAATGTACACAAAAGTTGAGCATGTATTTTAATGTGAGGAATTATTAAATTTATGCAATGTTATAGTTGTTCACTCTTATGCTTTAAGAAAAAATTTTGTAAATAATTGAAAAATGGATATTAAAATCTCTCTCCCTCTTTTTAATGCAACAAATGTCCTATTATTACATTTTTTTTCCTTATATTAATCTTTATAATTTATCTTACACATAATTTTTATTATTTATTTAAATTTAATTTTTTTTACTTAGGCTTCCTGAATAAAGTATCAAAAAATATACATTAGTAGAGTTCTTTGACAGAAAAGAATTTCTATAAATAAAAATACTGCGTAATTTAGTTTAAAAGTATTTTGAAACATAACCTTTCTTTTTTTTATATTCAAAGTTTACCAAATTTTAGGCATATCTTGCATTCTGTATCTTAATGCTTTTCTAATGTAAATTAATAAGATTAAGAATTATGTTGCAGAAATTAATCAAAGAATTAATTCTTTTGAAATATGTTTGCTTTAAATTATGACATTTTTATATTATTAGTAGGAGTTTTCATTACATCTTTTATGTTTTTCTCAGATGTAGCATACAATACAATAGTAGTGTTTATCGGTTAGAGTGGAATTTTCTTTGTGTACCATTAATCAATGTGATGATAAGTTTAACAATTTAATTATATCTTATTATATTATTGTCAAAATAAGAAAGCATATATATTGAACATTTTTAAAAAAAAAGTCAGTTATAAAGTGAGGCATTGTAAACACAATCTCAAATAGTATCAAACAATGGTAAACTCCTAGAGAGCCCCACCCTTGGCGCCAAACCGGAAAAAGCGCCAAGCGAAAACGAAGTGGCGCAAGCAAACCTGACAACGGTGACAAGTAAATATAGCAGAATAAGATGGATGCGCAATGAAAATACATGTAAACAATACAGAAATTTAACATTTAAGATAAAAATATAACAACAGCACTTACTTTCTTATTGTTGATCCTTCCCAAGTGGAGGGTAAAGTGTAACAACTGCTTTTAAAAAAATTCTGGAAAGTCTCGTCGCTGAGTGAGTGATCGCGAGCGCCGCCATAAATACTCCAGCGAGGTAATGGTCGAACATGCCTTCTGCTTGGCTGGTGTGATTATGGAGAAAATGTTTTATTGCCGATTAACTTACTATGTGGAAAACCACACAATTCTTTCTTATACTTCTACTGCAAACATCATGCGTATTCACACCTTTTTCGACATCTCCATTCAAATCCATCCAAAACAACAATCTTTTTCGTTCATTTAATCCCATTTGCTCATTACATTTAGGACATTCATAACTTGAAGCAATTAATCCTTCTTTCATACACCATTCAATCAATTCTTTCTTGCCTCTAGCATTCAATAACGTAAAATTTCTAACGTGTATTCACTTACAAGCGCAGCCATATTTTCAACCTGGTGCCCAACAACAAATGAAATTTGAAATGCGCGCCCATAAATGACGAAAATTCTAGAAAAAGTTAGGGTTGCCATATGTTGTATTTAAGCAAGGTTAGCCATGACGGCGCAATTATCGCCAACCAAAGTAATTCGCGCCAAGGGTGGGGGAAAGCTCCTCCCCTAGAGTGAACCAGAGGGTAAATAGTTTTTAAATTATTAAAATGTCCAGTTATTTAATAAATACTTTGCATAATAACAGAATCAAAAATATTATTCAGATATTTTGTAAGTATATTAAAATTTACTCTAATATAGATGTTACATATGCTCTTATTATCCCTTGTTTTAGAGCAAAATCCAAGATTTTCTTTAGCACAATTTTAGTGAGCCACTGAGATAAGTACAATTGTCCTTTTACATTACAGAGATTATTTTATTTGTTATTTGTGGGGATATACATCATTGCAGATTGGAGTGTAAAATATGTTTAATGCTTTAGTTGTTTGTGGGAAGAAAGATAATGAATACTGAATTGTGGAAATAAATTTTTTATATTTAGAGATAAAACTTTCAATACCCTACTCAATCATGACAAGCTCTATCATTAAAACCCATCATAATCTGATGATAATTGATGAAGATCTCATCAGAGATCATATGTCCCGATAATCTCTCAACCATGTATGTATATTTAGAGATATAGTGTAGAAAAAAACTATAATATAATGGGGTCAAAAATCCTGTTGTGTGAAGAAAATGTGTCTCTAAAATTAATCTTAAAATTTTAAAAGAAAATGTTCAGTTTTGTGCAATTTTTCAATGGATTATGTAACTTAAGATTTAATAGCATTATATATTATTAGAAATTGTTGATCTAAAACCTGTATCTTTTGCTCATATTTTCTCTTGAATTTTTTTATTTTTGCAAAGATTGGAATCACCTATGATAATATGTTTATGATATTCATTTAATAAATGCGAAGTAATTAGGACAGTTAAAATTTTTATTTTTGCAAGTCTTTAGTTTGGTTGCAAAAATATGTGTTTTATTTTAAAAAATTGATCTACATATTTTTTATTATATTTAGAAGCCTTTTCTGTTTTAACATTTCAAATTTGGAAGTGTTGAACATATTTATTCAATACATAAGTAAAATGTTAATGTTATGAGATTTATTCATGCAAAAGAATAGTTCAATATTTAGTAGAACATTTAACATTTTCTTTTATATTGAATTTATGAATTAGAAATTATTTATGTCCTCAATTATATATGTAAAAAGCTTGGCATTCTTTAAAATTATGATTTCATAGAATAAGCTTATAAGTTGTTTCTTTTATTGTTCATGCTTAAGTTCATAAGAAGTGTCATTTCTATATAGAATTAACCCTTTGATGGATAACTGAGGATGCCAAATCATGGCATTAAGGGAATGACTGAGCAAATCGTACCCTGCATCTCGCAGTTTCCCCATCGCGAACTCACCTTTTTTGCACAGTGCGTTGTCCTGAAGAACGATGTTTTCTTCTTCAAAGGCAGGCCTCTTCTCGCAAGGCTGGCATCCAGCTGGTGAAGAGGATTGGAGTTATATTCACTACCAGACTGGTTTGCTTTTTTCTAGGTAATCAATTAACAGGATCCCTTTTTGCCCCTCCCAAAACACGCTGGAAATGATTTTCCTGCAGATGCGATGGACTTGCTTTGCTTTTGTACTGAAACATACGCCTTCCACCCACTGCTTTGACTCGTTTCTGGCCTGTAGTGGGGGACCCATGGATCACTCATTGTGACAAATTGCTGAACAAAATCACGGATCCCTATTGAATATGTCCAAACATTGCTGCGAACATTTGCTTTTGATCAGTATTTAGTAAATGTGGCACCATCTTGCACAGAGCTTTTCACTTCCCTAATTTTTGTGCAAGTTTTTTCGCAGCCATTTTTTCGATATCGCCACATTCCAGGCTCTTTTACTTGCCTGTCAATATCATGAACTTTTCCCATATTTTCCAGTGTGATTACAGTGTTTGGTCGCCCTTCACGTGGGTAATTTTGAAGAATCGCAAGGTCCATGCCAAAGGCTATCTTCAGTTAATGTTAAAAAATATGGATCAAACGGCATACTTTTGAAGAAAATATGCAGTTTTATTTTGGCTTATTACAAAAATGAAATTTTAATTTTCTAGAGGTGATAACATCATACACATTTTAACAGGAAATAAATGACCTTTTGAGTAGATTTATATAGTGTATAAGAAAGTATGCGTCTCTCTTTTTTTTTTGTCTAGATAGCTGAAATTCAGTTTTGTGTCTTTAGTAATTATTTTTTTTTAAATTTTATGTTTATTCTGAATTACTTTTGACACAGGACTAACTGCAACAAATGGCACCAGGATATTTTTGAAACAAATTTATTCTTGGCTGCATGTACTTTTTTTTTGGCAATATCTTTCTAAAATATAATAGCCAATTGAAATTATGATGATTTGTCGAGAGCACCCAAGCCAAACAGGCACTCTAAAAATCTTGAATATGCAGCATAATCATACGGCATGGACGATACTGTGGAATTTTTGCATCATGAAAATCCACCAACTTGGACCAGGATCAAAACCGCAAACTTATGCGAACGAGCCCAGCGCTGAACCAACTGCCACCCCAAACCGACTTGCTCTATGAATTTGTATATGATTTTTAAACCTTTTTGACATTTTAAAAGGTATGTGCCTCCTTAAAATAAATATAAACGAAATTCTACTTTCATCCACAAGCGCTGCATTTAGTCTTGATCATCTTTTATAATTTAAACTTCATAAAACACCTTTGACTGCCTGTGACATCTCGCTAATTTGGCACTCCAAAGAGAAAAAGGAAGAATATATATATAGAGAGAGAGAGGGAGAAAAAAATAAAAGTAACACATGGAAAATTGGGATGCTATCTTTTTGTGAATGATATGTATATTATAAAGTTTAAAAAAAAATGAATAATTTTTAATTTACAGTTATTTCTATTCTCTCACAAGAATAGGTAAATGTGTGTGGTGTGTGTGTGTGTGTGTGTGTGTATAGTATATTTGTTGTTTCCAATCTTCTTGAAGCAGGAAAGCCTACACTAAATCCGTTTGACCTTTCACGTAATATTGTCACACACCAGGTCTTGCTCTTCATACAACTGTCGCAGGGAAATGCCCCAGCAGTCCAGAAGATGAGCAGGGGAGAAGCAGGGACAGGTAAAAAAGACTTTACCCCCTGCACAAAAGTCATATTACGCAGGTGACCGCTTCTAAAGCGCGCCAAGACTGTCTGATGAGCCTGGAAACCCTGCACTATTGGCCAGTACTCTTAGCTGTGTAACCAGTGGTGAGCAGGAGGATTTCACCAAGTCAAATTCATTTTATTTCTTCAGAAGGAAGGAATTTCCGAATGTGTTAAAACAGTGGAACTGGGGTTAGTGAGAACTCAACCCCTTCCAGCCAGCTCATCCAATAACTTTGTTCCCAGGCACACCCACATGTGACGGAATCCACTGGAATCGCAGCCTTGTTTCCTCTGACGAAGCCTAACTAATTTGGATAAAATATCTAGATCAGTACTGTCCATAATTTTTAGTCAATTCTTCGAATGTTGGATTGAGCTTCTGCTGTCTGTCAGGATCCAGATACTGTCCTTATAAGAGTTGAGAGCATGATCGAGAGCACCACTAATAGCAATGAGTTCATCTAAAGACAGAACAGTGGTCAGGATTTCTGATGCTGATTTTAACATCATTCCCAGGAGTGTTACTAAAAATACCACTCCCTGCTCTACCCCTATCCGAACGACTACCATCTGTGTAAATAATCAAGGCTTGATCGGGTATGTCATTTATTATTTCAACTGCCAGTTGTCTTAGTAATTCCTAATGGCTGCTATGCTTGGGAGTACTGGTCAATAGTTCCTCCCAGAATTCAACATGATTAAAAATCAATAGGTGTGATGCAGCTAAATGGTGTAGATGTGTCCACATTGAAATCAATGAAACCATGTTTATGCATTTAATTAAGTGGGCTGTCTCGCTTTAAACGTTGGTTACTTGTCCAATTTAAAATGAAAGAAGTTCTATTGAAGAAACCAAAGCTTTTAATTTTCTTAAAATACGAATTCAAAGCCAGCAAATTAAGAGATACAGTGGCGTAATGGAGAATGTTAGGGACTCCCTGAAGCTTTAGGCCCCTGGAATCCTGAGATGTGCAAAAGGCCACTGAGAGTTAAGATTTTTGTGTGTTTGTGGTGGTGGAGGATAAAAGCTTAGATGAGCAAAGTGGCTTATATCACAGGCTGTTCCTAAAGTATTTCATAGCCAAATTAGTTTCATTTCTTCAAAAACATGAAACCATCTTCTTCCTTTCACGCCCTCTTAAATCTCACCGGAGTGACTGGTGTTTTCTGTATTTTGTTTATTCTCAGAAGGGAAATCTTTTTGTGTTAAGCGATTTTCGTTTTGTATTAATTTTGTGAAAATGAATATATGTAGTAGTTTGTCGGGACTGTTGTATTATTTCACCTCAATTGTTTTTATTTTAATTGTATATATATTTTACTCTTATTTCTATCATTACTTATGTAAATATCTCTTATGTATATTATCTCCTGAGAGGTAACTGTAGCAGGAATATTTGGGAGATTCATAATAACAATTTCAAAATTAATTTTGATTCATAAAACTTAAAGATTAACTGAAAAAATTACTTAGAAACATATTTTTTTAAAAATTTATCTCATAGTAGCAACCTTAAGTTTTCACCCTTTTTAATTAAAAGAATTGTTCTTGACATTGAATGTGTGTCTAAAAATTGAAATCGATATATCAAGTAAAAACAACATAAATTCAGTATAAAGGTATTGTTATTCTTTATTGTTGAATTCAGCCTTATAGTTATTTCAGAAAATTCCATTAAAGTTGAATTTTTATCAGTTCATTTTAATGGTCAAAGTTTTCCACATATGTGTCTAACAATGTCCATTTTTTCATTTCCTTTTCACATTATTAATGTTATTTTCAAGAAAGACTGTATTTTCTTTGTTATGGAAGAATCCCATCTGCTATCTTCTTTTGTTTTTGCAAACAGAAAACTTTTTTTAGGAACTGAACTTTATAGTTGAAACTTTTGAAATTGAGCAACTTTTTGAGCGAATTGATTGATATATTCTTTAGGGTTTTCTTCAAGTTGATAAAAAAAAATTCAATATATATTTCACTACACTCTGCCTCCCATTGATTTTGCTCACATTGCTAGATATACAGCATAGTTGGTGTGAAATTCCTTTTCTGTCATGTTTAAAATGTCAAACAAAAGGAAGAAAGTAGCATGCAACATCAGAATTGTAATTTTGTGCTAAAGGAAAGTCACCAAGCAAATAGTTTATAATGGGCATAAAAGCGTAGCAAGATTGTCTAAAAAGTTACCTCAAAACAAATTTACATCCAAATTTAAATTTTATTTTTTTTTGTCACTGATAAAAAAAAAAAAAAATATTTTTATCATTTTGATTTTAAAAAAAAATAACTTTCTTTTAACATGTGATTATACCCAGCGGAAATATTCTCGTGAAGTTTTAAGTAGCATTTGCATTTGGAAAATTTAAAATGCTAATGAATGTTTTGAATAGTTTTGCATATTACAGTAAAGAATGTCGAAAAAGGTATTGTTTCTCTGAAAATGGGAAACAGTAGTGATGTTATTTCGTTTCACTATATATTCTAGTTTGACTGTTTTGTCATAGTCTCAATATTGACACTGATGTCTTTTTTTTTTTTTAGAGGAATGAGAATTTCAACAAGTGTTGAATTCCAGAATCTATCCGTAGAAAAATTTCAAGATGTTTGTGAGAAAAATTATAAAATTTTTAGAGAAAAGAAGATGAGCTACGTAAATATGGAGAGTTTTTACAAAGTTTTCTATGATTAACGTGGAAGGTACTTAAATGGAAATTAAAAAGATTTTAAGTATCTTAGATTTGTAGATTTCAAAGTACTATTTTTCTCTCAGATAAGGCAGTACATCATTAGCTATAGAAAAAATTATTGAAAATATTCTGCATAAAAATTGTCAATATATTTTCATTTGAATAATGCCGATTTTCAAACATTTTTGTATAAAGTCACTCATGGAAAAGCAGTTTAGACATGTGAATTTTGATCAAAATATTTCGAATCTAAAAACCCTTTATAAGCTCATAAGATATTCAATTGTAGAAAAGATTCTATACAGTTTCAAACATCTCTCGCTGCATGCAAAATATTTGTTTAAAACTATGTGGCTCATCACCAAAAGTATTGCTTTTTTATAGGGCTGTTACTTCATATCAATCATTCATCAATTATAAAAGGACAGCACACTATTTATCATTCACTGCAAGCTTATTGTTTTTGACATAAGTCGCTCCCCGTCGTTTCTGAGTTTTTAATTATAGAAATATGTCATACAAGTATTGTGACATACCTTTTTTTAAGTTTTGTTTAAATTGAATAAATTTAATTTTATTCAAAATTTCCCCGTCCCTGCAATTTTGTAATACTTGAAATACATTTTAATATATTTTCAGCAAACTGAACTTTAAATAATTTGATGACACCTTGTTTAATTTAAAAATGCAATATTCAGCTGAAATTCATTTTGACCATTAATTGAAAGTACAACTAGATTTCACTATCGCATTCGACTCATAAAAAATTATATAATTACAAAAGCCATCCACAGTAAGAATGCACCATCTTTATGTCACTTAAAAATTAGATTTATGTGATCTCGCCATATTTCCAATTTTATACCAACAAACAAGATGGCTACTTCTTCAAATGATGTCTTAAAAAGATGACTTGAGTAGTCCCTGCCCAATGAAAGCCTAAAGTTTGTCAATATGCAACAAGGTTTTCAATCACAGTGGTCATTCATGTTCACATTTACATATTCTTACCAAGGAAAATCTTCATGTTTGCAAAGTAATGCAACAAGGCTTTTAAGCCCTCGGGCCATCATTTAAAAAGTCATTTACGTATTCATACCAAGGAAAAGCCTTATGTTTGTGACATATGCAACAAGGCTTTTCTCAAAAACGGACATTTAAAAGTGCATTTACGTACTCATACAAAAGAAAAGCCATATGTTTGTGAAGGGCAAACAAAAAGCTTTCTCAAAGTAGTTATTTAAGGATACATTTACGTATTCATACCAAGGAAAGCCTTATGAAAAATATGCACAGGGCTTCCGGCCATTTAAAAGTCATTTATATATTCACTACCAAAGAAAAGCCCTCACAAATGTTTGGAAATATGCAACAAGGCATTCCTTTCAGAGAAATGATTTAATAGTGCACTTTACGTATTCATACCTTCACCAAAAAGCCTTATATTTTTGTGACATATGCAACAAGGCTTTCAATTTTAATGGTTCTTTAAAGAATCATTTACGATTCATACCACATGAAAAAGCCTTTATGTTTGCAAAATATGCAACAAAGGTTTCTGAAAGTGGTTCATTAAAAATACATTTATCGTATTCATACCAGGAAAGCCTTATGTTTGTGAAACATGCAAACAGGCTTTCTCTAAAAGTGGTTCATTAAAGATACATTTACGTATTCATTCCTTAAGGAAAAGCCTCACATGTTTGTGAAATATGCAACAAGTCTTTTTCTGATAATGGTGATTTAAAAATGCATTTACGATTTAGATCATACCAAGGAAAACCATATGTTTGTGAAGTGTGCAACAAGGGTTTTCTCGAACCTATAGTTTAAAACATTTACGGACTCATACAAATGAAAAGCCTTTTGTTTGTGAAATATGCAACGTGGGTTTTTCTCAAACTAGTTATTTAAAAAATCCATTTACGGATTCATACAAAGGAAAAGCCGTATGTTTGTGAAGTGTGCAAACAAAGGTTTTTCTCGAAATCATTATTTAAAATCCCATCTACGTACTCACAAAGGAAAAGCGCATGTTTTTAATGTGTGCAACAAGATTTTCTCAAGTAATGATTTCAAAATTTATTGGTTCAAACAAAGGAAAAGCCTTATGTTTCCGCAAATGTGTAACAAGGCTTTCACAGTGATGATTTAACAATACTTTATATGTCTATAATGTAAGGAAAGCCTCATGTTTAAAAACAATTACTTCATTCAATAAAAGGACCACCACGCCAGGGTCCTTTATAATTGGTGAATGAGTTGTTTATCGCTCACTGGAAACCTTATTATGTTTCATGAATGTAAGTTTTGTTTTGTTGCTTTCATTCAAAGTTCTGACTCTTAAAAGACATTCTGTATTCTCACTCCAGGGAAAAACCTTTATATTTGTGAAATATGCAACAAGGCATTCCTCTTTAATCATAGTTTAATAGTGCATTTAGTATTCACACCAAGGAAGACTCATATTTTGAAAATAAACAACCAATCAAAGTGGTAATTTAAAAAAGACATGGACTTGTTCATACAAATTGAAAACCCCATGTTCTTGAAATATATTTTTAAAGAATTTTTCTCATTGGTTCTTTAAATGTACTTACACATATATATCAAGATTAGGACTCATTTAAAAAATATTATGTTTTTTATATTTGGCTTTGCCATTTTATGATTAATAATTTAATGATGATATTTCTGAGTATTTTCATACCATTGAAGAAAAGTGTCAAATGTGTGATATATCTAACATTGCTTTCCTTTGAAGTTGTAATGTAAAAAGGCATATTTACTTATCAACCAAGGAAAATCTTTATGTATGTTCAATTTCTGAAAATTTTTCTCTCACATTTGTTCCTTTAAAACACATTTACGCACATTCTGCTTCCTCTCCCCCTATATTTGAAGCTTTATATTTATATATTTTTTAACAGAGTTTATTTTTCAAAATTGAATTTTAATTATTTTCTTCTAAGAAAACTTTAAGTCTTATAGTTGTGCTAAAAAGTTTTCATTATGTTTTTGTACAAAGGCTTCAATTGAAATTAATTTTCACATTTGTAAATACTAGTTGAAGAGGATTGTTATAACTTTGAATCTTTTGAATCAACATATGTGAAATGGTAAGTGGACGTGTAGTAAAAGAGCCTATAATATACTTAAGCTATTTTTTTTCTTGAGTTGCATTAAAATTTTTTATACCCCATTTGCGTGCTGTATTCTTTATAACAGATCTGGCCAACCCTTATGACCTCACGGGCCTCTCTTTGAAAAAGATTATATTACTGCATACGAGGGTCACTGTGAAATTTTGAGAGATACTTTAAGTTTTTTTTTAAGTTATACTTACAAAATTGTAGGAGTGTTCAAAGTAATCTCCTCCTGCATCAATGCACTTTTGTAGACGAATTTTCCACTGATTACGTGCCTCAAACCATTCATTTTTTTTGAATTGATGAAAAGAATGCATTTGTAACAACATTAATCTCTTCTGAACGATAGATTTCTTAATAGAAACGATGTCCTCGTAAGTTCTTTTTAGATTAAAAAATAACCAAAAGTCACACATAGCTAGATCCAGAGAATAGGGTGGATGTTCTATCACTTTATTTTGTTTTAGAAACTCAACTGTTAATCCGGCTGTATTTTAAATTAATTTATAAATGTATGCATTATAAAATTAGTGCTCTTTCATTTCATTATTTAAATATGTCATGTTCTGTGTTAGGTTTTTCCATCAGTATGTGTCATGAAATATTTTCATATTCACACATTTTAACCCTAAATCTTCCTGAAATGTCTTATATTTACAAAAAAGGACACTTTTAAGAAGTGATTCCCGAAATAAAATTATTTATAACTTTAACATTAAAATTAGCATTTTTTTATTATCGCAAAAAGTTTAAAATTTACAAGACATGAAATGTCACCGAACAGAAACTTATTTGTCATGTTAAAGAAAAATTTTTTTCAACAAAAATACAACTGAACATTTTGCTGCTGATCCATTATTTCAGTTCATTTTATTTTCAATAGCATATATAAACATATGTACATATTCATTTCTTTCATACATTTAACCTTCCCTAACTTTACTTTTTATGTTACTGGTGGAATAAATTTGTAAAACAATGTCATATTTTTCAGAATACTGCTGTCATTTAGCCTTTCCATAGAATGTTCAGAAATGTGTGAAATATAAATTATTTCAAACACTGTTTATTAGCTTTCGACATTCTTGTTAATGATGGATTTAAAAACTTTCCTGTTAAGATGTAAATACCTTTCATACTTATCATTTAATCATAATTTACAACTTTAAAATTTTTCACTGTAACTTTCTTTATTAACAGAATATAACTACTGACGATATTGTAGCAAAATTAAAGAATTATGTAATTCCAACTCAAAGAAATAAAGAAAAAAATATATAAAGCAATCGATTTTGTGTAAAAATCTCGATGTTTGCTGCTTCAGATTACTTAAAACTTATGAGCCAGAAATTTTCTTTAGAAAAAAAAAAGTGAAGTTTTTTTAATTGACTAAATAAAAATTTGAATCAAATTTTGATCAATTTTTTCCTTTAAATTGATACTTTACTTTAGTTTATTTCAAAAAATAGAAATAAAAATGGGAACAAAAAATACAATTTTATTTTTTTGAAAAGCTGCCCGGATTTAAATGTTTATTTCGTTGATCTGAAAACAATTTGCTATGTTTGCTTTGTAAAATTCTTTGAAGTTTAGACGTTGTTGGTGAGGAACACTTTAAAATGTTTGACACATATTCATGCTTTGACATTCAAATAGCATTTTTCAATACATCCAATTGCAACTCCATTCTTCAGAATGGTTGGTTAAGCATCCAATAAAACAGTCGTTATAACTTTCCAGTGCTTTTCGTTTGAACTGTATTACCCCACCTATAACTGTTTTTCTGCAATAACTTGAAAGCCATCAAAAACATCGTGACGATTATTGATATTTATTAATTGCTATCTACCACGATTAACAAAAGAATGCTATATTGTTAACAATTTTACAAAGGACATAAAAAGATTAAAAAAAATTGAATTTCTTTTTCTTTACTGTTTGGATTTCTAGAAACGGATGTATGAGAAAAGATCATCCTTTCGATGTTAGCCATTTTTATAAAGCTTAAAATAATCTGCCATAGCAGGCATGGACATAAAGCCAAATGATACTAAAAGTAGACGTAGTAGCCGAGAACTCGTTGCTTTCGAGTCTTCGTGCCACAAAATGTCTTTTGTCACTTGTTCAGGGGTGTCACAAAAAACAACGGAATTTTTTTAAATTCATGGTGACAGCCAGACAGGAGGCATTTAGCGACATAGAGCTTGACTACTTTGCTATTCTAGCAAACCATGGATCAATGAATTCGGCATCAGCTATAAAAATGTTCTATAAAACAGTGATAGTCGGGAAATCTCCTCACACAGGAAGTTCTGGCGTTTTACAATTTACGATGCTAGAAAGTCCCATCGAAACACGCCATAAAAAGTTGGAGTAACAAGTTTAAAGAGGCTGCATCTACTCCAAAAAGAAACTAACTGAATAAACAAGAAATGCTCGTACTCCTTAGACGTTGCAGTGGCCAGGAGGAGAATCTCAACTGCAAGTTTCAAGAATGCATTTGTACATGAGGACAGCATCGAAGGGCGCATTTTAAAAAATGACGAGTTCCATTAACTTTTCTGAAATGGTAATTTTAACGTTTCAACTACTAGAATAAAATGTTTTTCTGCCATTGCTCTTGGCTTTACTAAAATCGTTAAAAGTTTCTGTTTTTGTGTGTGTGTGTCACTCAGTTCAAAATTACGTGGTCCGTCGCCAACAGCTCTCGTGTAGCTTCAGCGCCTCGTGTTTGTGGATAATGAGCCCATTAATTAAATTATTGCTGCTGAAACAGATAAATGAGAAATAAAATCAGAAAACAACCTATGTAGTTATTGAATAAGAAAAGCTATCGATATTCTGTTTATAATTGTAATGCAATTATTTGGGTCTGAGGGCTTTTCGT
Source organism: Trichonephila clavipes (assembly GCA_019973935.1). Taxonomy (NCBI): domain Eukaryota; kingdom Metazoa; phylum Arthropoda; class Arachnida; order Araneae; family Nephilidae; genus Trichonephila; species Trichonephila clavipes. The sequence continues at coordinate 16,658 of BMAU01003809.1, forward strand.
TCACTGAGGTAGCTCTAAAGATGGACCTTCTTTCACCTCGTAATATTTTCGAAAATTGACCACCTCTGTAATGAATTAACTCCACTTATGTATGTGTGCCGTCATTATCAGGAAACAAAGAAGACTAATTGTCTGACTGAAATTTAAAAGTTATATTTTAATAAATGATTTTAATGTTCGAGGACAAAATTAATGCGAATGCCATATTTCTACTTCAGGCTGTGAATAAGACATTGCTAAGGATCGATGCCTTTTGATTTGTATTTTAAGCAGGAAATAATTCAGAAATAATATTTGATGACAATTTAAACAAAAAGCCTTATATTTTCAATTGCCTTCTTTTTTTTAGTAACTCGCATTTTGCTAGAAAGTAGGAAATTGCAAAAAAACCATTATTACCATAAAATGATAATATGAAATTCATCTTGGACACTACTGTATGCAATACTCATTAAACCACAGGTAAAAAAAAAAAATTTTTTAAGAAAGAGCCTACTAGTAGGAATTTGCAATAAAAAATCAACCAATCATTGCTCAAAAAAAAAATTTAACTTAAGTTCAGAATTAACTATCTAATACTATAAACTTTTTAGAGAAACTTATATTTAACCCTAAGTTTAAAATATTTTAAAATCGGTAGTTTAATTTTCTGGACTATTCAAATGTATTTCATTATTTACAACGAGCTCAAAATTTCTGTCCGAGCTCCGTCTGCTTTTTCCTACTTTTTCTTTCAAATTTTTTCTTTGTCTGGTCTTTTTATTTCGTACTAAAAATGATGGGGAAATCATTCATTTCTTTGAAAGAGAGAAATGACATGTGCTCATCCCAAGACTGATGCAAGTCGTTTGAGGCAAACACAATCTCGCGTTTCTGGGAAACCGAAATGTTTACCGAGACATCGAAAGTTTACAAACTAAAACATTTTCAGAAACTATTTTATGCATTAGAAATGAAACTTATACAGTCATAGGCAGGAAATTTTAGCCATTCAACTGATGAATGAAATTCAATACCCAGGTAGAGTCAAAGAAAAAGGAGGACTTACATTAAAATTTGCTTTTGTGCGGTAGATAGAACCGCATAAAAACCGCATACAAAAAATATTCCGAAATTTCATAAGCACTTACATAAAAGCAAAAACAAATCTGTCGACATACAGAATTTTTTTATGTGGTGGAGAGGAAAACCGCAAAAAAAAAAGTCACACTTAGAAACTATGCAATTATTTACGAAATACGAGGAAAATGCCCAAACAAAATAATTAGTTAACTACCACACGAAAATATTTCTCATTGTATTTATGGAAAAGTTTTCAATCCACATATACATTATTTTCATGAATCTAGTGCCACACTGAAGGCCATGAGGGTTGATGTATGTTAAACATAGATTGGTTTAAACTCCTCCCATTGGCGAGGTAATTTGAAGAGTGAATGTCAGCTCAGGTGTCATTTCGTCACTCAATCGTGGTGAGTCACCAATATCCTCGTGTTTTACAAATGGGACGTTAATGAACACTCACACCGAATATTTTGTAATCCATCTTATCTTTTTTCAACTCATACTATTAGTTCACTTTCTCTCGCTATATATATAGTTCAAATTTTTAATCATTAATAAAATACTTTATGTTCATCCATTCATAATCAAATACATGTTTTAAAATTTGTAGTGGAGGACACTTGATGTTAATACAGTTTTTTCAAATATTAATTCATTAATTAGATTAAAAATGAATAAATAATGAACAAAAATAGTAGTCAAACAGCATATATAGAAAGGAAAAAATCATTCGTTGTGTCCCTGTAGCACAAATGGATAGAGTGATGGACTTTAATGCAAGGAAGGTTGTGGGTTCGAATCTCACCTGGGATGGCTAATTTCGAGAATGTGATTTCATTTTTACTATACGTTAATTAGAACAATTAAATTTAATTAATGAATAAAGGTAACAACCAATAGTCCAACACCCTATATAGAATGGAAAATCGCTTTCTCTTTGTCATTTAATATTGTGATTTATGTATATACAGTCGGATTATGTAACGAAGCGTCGTTAAATCCCCGGAAAAAAGTTCGTTAGTGTAGAGGTTCATCTCTTTAATACACTCTATAAACAAAAACGAATTTTAAATTCATAAACACTATGTATTAAAAGTAATTATTTATACCTTTTTAAAAATTAATATAAGTTTTTTTATACATCTTACACATCAAAAAGATAAGAAAAAAAAGAATGCACAGTATTTTCAATACTAAGAAAATAATTTTCTACCAAAATTAATGAATTTTATGACATTTTATGTTTTAAAGCAATAAGCAATATTAAACAAACTGTTTGCGCACTAGTTCTCTGTTCACTATTTAAAATCTCTAAAAGATTACCCACACATTAAATGGTTAAGACAAGATAAAAAAGAATTTCATTAGAGCGTTCTCCATACGCCTTGCTCGTACTCTTTTACATCACACTAGGCCTCCTCGCGACAAATATTCACTTGTCGTGGTGTCACAAGAATTATTTGTTCAACACTGAACATCCACCCCCCGGGTTAAATGACACATTCAACAATTTTCAAACAAAATAATACAATACAGAAAATACTAATACCACAATAAAATTAATATTGCTCAATACACAAAGGTAAAGTACACAAATTTGAATTGAAAATAATACACAAATTTGAAATTTCACATACTTTATTCACTTGAAAAGGTAAAATATAAAAAGTTTAGTTATTGGACGTTCAAAAATTCCAGAATATTTTTAGTTTTTTAGTATATATATATAACACGACCTCGAATTTTATTATCTTCTACCATGATACACTTTTGAAGAATTCTACGAAGAAGCCACTGTATACAGTTAAATTATTCTTTCAGATTTTTTGCCATATCATGGCTTTTTACATTATCTTTTCAAAAATACCATTTATTTCGATTCTGAAGTGTACTCAAATAATTATTTGACCAACGTTTCCAAATCTGTTGCACAATTTTTTGTTTGTTTTTGCCACACTTTTTTAACCTTTATGAGACACTTCAGTTTCTTGACCAACTTGAATTGAACAGGGAGTCAAATATCCCACTCAACACGTTCTTTTTCACAATCAAATTACTCATGTTTTCTCTAAAGCTTTTTTTTTTCTTGTATTGCATGCCAACAAATTGGTAGTTTTTGTTCGAAAATACAGGTTTCGATCTTCGTCTACTAAGAAATCGCTTTAAAAGCTGCAATAAAAAGCTTTACCAGATAATCTACCAGCTACTGGTGACACGCCTTTTGTCACCATGCACACATAGACTTTATTTAAGACTCATTTTCTTTTTAATTAGGATGTTTAATCCAGAAAGTCAATAAAAAATTTATTTCCATACTTTGAGAAATTTCTAGCAATTGACCCATAATTTGTGAACAAGTAACGCTTTTTGCCTAAAAACACGTAAGTAAATACAAAATCAAGACGTTCATAAAAAAAAAAGATATCACTAAGAATTATCTTAAAATGTTGAATAATAAGGAAATATTGTTTACATACAAAAAATGTACAAAGAAAAATCTCCAAATCTAATTAAGTAGTAGTTTAGAAAGATGCTTAACTTTTCCTCACTCTTTATATTAATTTAGTACACAAGTAAGAAAAACCAAAATTATTTTACTATATAATATCAAATCCTACAAATAGCATTACTGAATTAATTCTAAGAGTACATATGTAAACACTAAATACGTATATAAATTCCATAGTAGACAGTTTCTTAGCAAATTATGAAAACCACTTTTAAATGAATATATTAAGGATAACATATATGTATATACAACGTTAATAAAAAAAATATAATAATAAGGATACATTCTATGTATTATCCAAGTCCAATCCACAAGGATTAATCACTTTATCTCCTGTACTCCTCTTGAAGAGTGTTCCCTTGAGGGGGGGGGGAGTCAAATGTCCATTTCCGCGCTTGTTTTAATTCGTGGTGCAGAAGAGGGGGCAAATTTACATAGGAAATTCTGTAAAAGACATGTGCCTTTTCCACCTTTACATGATCCGGGTGGAATGGCTTATTCGGATTTCGAAAAGGCGGAGGCTGTCAAATATACACTTGAAATCGCTTTTCAGGAAAATGAAGAGCCCTACTGTGATGACCAGATTGAAGAAGTCGAAAATTTAGTGAATCCCTTTTTTGACAACAGACACTTACCCTACTGAAGTCCGAGGCATTATTAAAAAACTGCAGAATAGAAAAGCTGCAGGCCCGATCAAATTCCTAATATAGCTCTTTAATATTTAATAATGGGGGAATGCAATCACTCACTTAACTAAAATATACAATCAATGCCTCATTAAAAATTACTTTCCTACACTGTGGAAACAAGCAAACGTAATCTTGCTGGACAAACCTAATCAGAACAGCAAATTCATACAAAGTTACAAACCCATTAGCTGAATTAACGCCTCTGCTAAGATTTATGAAAGAATTATATTTTAACTAGAATAAATCTCACTGCAAAGCCATAGATTGCATTCCCCGGAACAATGCGGTTTCCGGGAGGGCTATTCTAACGCTGCATCAATTGATGCGTGTTACAAACATAATTAATGAAGGATTCACCCACAAAATTTTTACACTGGTGGTGTCTTTTTAGATGTTAAAAGGGCATTCGATAAAATGTGGCATGATGGCCTCACGTACAAGTTAATTAAACTACAGTTCCCTGACTACTTAATTAAAATCATACATAATTTCTTACACAATAGAACATTTAGAGTTAATGTAAACAATTCATCCTCTAACTCCGGAACTTGTATTTCTTGCGTTCCTCACCTTACTTGTACAACATTTACACTCGCGACTTTTTTCAACACTCCGCCGTCAGTACTTGCTTGTTCGCAGATGATTACACCGTTCTATCGCAAGGAGTCCAGCTTAAATACACTTTTAAAGCTATACAAAATTTCCTCGACAAACTAGAAATTTGGGTTTCACATTGGAGAATTGCGATTAATGTTTACAAATTATAAGCAATAATTTTCAGGAAATGGGAGGTCATTGACCCTCTTTTCCATCTCACATTTTTGATGACAACATCCAGTGGGTTTCGGTGGTGAAATATCTGGGCCTACACATTTTTAACCGCTTTACTTTAAAAAAACACATCGGCTATCACGCAGACAAATTCTGGGGTAGAATTCATTTAGCTATCTTCCTTGCTGGGAGAAGGTCTCCTCTATCCCTAGAAAATAAAGTAATTTTTTACAAGCAGATTTTGCGCCCAGTTGTCAGTTATGCTTCTCCCGTCTGGGGGCAGCATCCGCGAACCACATGAAAAAAATTCAACTAATTCAAAACAAAATACTCCGCGTCATGACGAATGCGCCTTGGTACGTTTGAAATGACGTGATTCACAACGACCTACATATGGAGCCGATTTCTAACTACATCGCCAAACTTTCTATAAACGCATTTAAATCGATAGATTTTCATGACAATCTAATTATTAAAGCACAACATTGTTTACGTATCCTCATCCTAAAATTAAATATACATACTCTTCAACGAAGTGGAGAAACCCGCTTCGCCCCCCATAACAGAACATGAACTCTCTTTTCACGATCTAAACAACACAAGCAGCTTAATTGAACAGCATCTTCTCTTCTTGGGTTCTTTAGGTGAACTGTCACCGTCTTGAATAATTGCCTTCGGCCGTCCCGTTTTCCTTCCTGCGTTTCCTCTCTTCGCCCCGCCGGCGTTCTGCTTCGTTAGAACGCTTGTGCTTCGGGGTACGTCACCCCTCCCCGTTTTCGTGGGAGTTTTCTTGATAAGACGCCTTCGGCGCCCGTGACCATCTATTTAAGTTAAGTAAGAGGGGGCATTCAGTATTTTTTCTCTCCTTTAGTTCTCAATACTCAAGGGCCCCGGTCATTTTTGATAATGGATCCTATTTCACTCTAAACGTTTCACCAGCCGGCTTCCACCGATGGGGAAAGGGGAAGTCTCTCCCTTGCAAATTTTCTCCCCATTTCTACCCGTCCCGCAACGCGGGGCTCACGATTTTTTCCTCATAACACAAATCATTGTGAATAATCATTTTCGGTTTGGCTAGCCGTTTAAAAATACTATCTTGAAGTTTTGGAGAGTCTATATGTCACTCATTCTAGACTTCAGTCTAACCATTTTCCGCATTGTTGGTCGCCTTTTCATAACACCAAATTGTTGGATAAATAGCAGTTTCCGAGTAGGTTTTTCTACTCCTCTCTGAACTTGCGGATATTTATGTCGATGATGTTGCACAAATATAACGTTCCTTGAGGCTTTTAAATTCGGCTTCAACCACACTTTCTGTTTTACTTCAATTCCATCATGATCTAAATTCACTGACTCTTAACTAAGTATCACTAGATTAATATCTTCTTTAGCTGTTTCCTTTATTACATCGACTGATGTTTCTTCTTTTTCTACACACATCTCATTGGCAGAAATTAGCAGTACTCTAGGTAAACCCTTTTCTTCCCGAACAGTGACAGACTGTGCTACAACATCTAGACCTATTCTAAGCATTTTGACTCGTCCACTTTCAAGAGGACAAACACTCTCGGTTGCTTGAGGTAACTACATGTCTTCATCTGACTTTTCCAATCCCATTTCTGCTTTCAACGCCCTTCTTTCGCATGGACTACCGTCAAACACTATTCTCAGTTTCGTTGTGAGAGATTCGTTTTTTATTATCACTTGGTGAGGAGGATAAAACACAAGGTTATTCGTTGAAATAAAGGGATTTGTTACCTTCTCAATTTTTCCCTCGTCGAAATAATTCTTTAAAACCTTACAACACTCAGAATACAACACCTTATCATTTTGCATTTTTCCTCATAAATCTTCCAAGTCGTCTCTTTTCACTAAACTAAAATATTATCACTTACTATCTCTTTTCCACGAGTTCTACCTCATATCTACCATTTTTAAAATGTACTCTCTGCTTAAACATTTCAAAGCTAACGTCCTCTTCACTATTACAATTCTCGTTTTTTAAACCAATCGATTCTAACTCTCAAAAAG